>CATIWJ010167251.1:0-17953 GCA_949640765.1 Croton laevigatus | reverse complement strand
TTTTTTTTAATTCGTTAAATCGTGAAATTCACGTTAGAAGAAATTTTTTTAACGATTTAACGAATTTCACGTTTAATAAACCAAACCTAGCTGACTCAGCCTCATTTTTATCTCTTTATTATTACTTTTATGCCTCTTTTCTTTATTTTTCTTCGTTTTCTCTTCATTTCTTTTTAGTTCATAGTTTTAGCTTATATGTGTGAACTCTTATCATAGACAAATGTTAATTTTTTTGCAGCCTTATCGATAATGATTCTATGTTTAGTTAAATTCCAATGTATTGTAATTGGAAAAATAGTATATTTACTATATGTTTGGTTAAATTTAACTATTCGATTTCGTTGAAAATGTTAAATTCCGTTAAAAACGTTAAATTCGTTAAATTAGAAAATTATTCGTTAAATTCGGTTAATTGGAGAATTCGTAAGAATTATTTAATTCGTTAAAACGTCCGAAAATAATTTTTTTATTATTTTTTATTTGGTGAAAATTTTTGAAAATTTTTTCACGTTTTAACGAATGAACACCCTTAATTACAACACAAAAAATTTAAGTAGTAATAACTACATCCACACTTTGAAAAGAGTAAAATTGAAAACAAAACTTTAAGATGGCGGACTCGTTGATTATTTTTGTTACTATATTGTCACCAAGTTTGGTAAAATTTGGAAAAATCCTGGCCATACATATTAAAATTCAAGTTTTCTTTTGGCCAAATTATGTGTTCTCCCAAGTGGACTAATTAACATATGAAATATTTTACCTATACTCAATATATGAAATGTTCCCTTACGTCAATCAAACCAATTAAGAATTTTTGAAAATTTAAACCTTTTTAATCCTAAATATAATTAGATTCAGAGTTATTCGAGTTGCAATTCAAATATGCAGTTTTTAAATTGGCTAATTTTTTGCAAAATATTCAAAACTGCAAATTAACGTAAAATCATGAGAATTAACAAAGCAAAGCATATTCATCATAAAAGCAAAAGATTCAAAAAAATCTAGTTATATTCAAAAGAGGCACTAATTTTTTAAAGCACTGATTATACGCCCCTGAAAAATTCATTCAACAAGTCACTTGAAACAAGATTATAATTATCCCCATTCCCAAAGTTAAACAATTTTAACACCAACCACACGATCTTCCCAACAATTAAAATGTAGAGACTAAAACAAAATAAAAACAATCTTTTTTCAATCGAAGATAGATACAAGAATCAACGTCTATTCGATGGACATTAAGAGTAATAAAAGAAGTATATTTTCAAGCTTGTTCCTAATTTTATCACCTTTCTTCAAAATTTTGTCTTTAAAAAAAAAAAAAAATTGTGTACGATTGATATATAACTAATTTAAATGGCTTTAATCGTAAAATCAAACGATGAAATCACATGCTGGGGATAGATTAGTATTATAAACGAATTACAGTTCGATATAATGGTCCATTCTCATATAGTGATATCACCCTGAACACGAGCAGGCTACATCACTATATTAACTTTCACAGGTTTAAGCAAATTAAATATGAGAATAAAAGTATAAAACAATACACCAGGAACGAAAATGTTTTACAAAGTTTGGTATTTCACAACACCAAAATTAAAAAACAGATCCAGCGTTTGCATTCCCTCTACATCAAAAGTAAAATTGAAAGGCAAAAGGAAGTTGGACATTTGGTTAAGTTCATTTTTATTGTGGCCCATTAACATTTTGGGCTCAAAAAATTAGCCCATTCTCAATGCACATTTATATCTCTGTTCTATAGCCAATCTACCTAAAGCGCAGAACACAATCATATTCTCGCTCTCAATCTTTCACAATGGTGCGAACATGACGACTCAATTTACATTTGTTCATTATTTTTTTCCCCATCTTGTGGATACCATTATCATCATCTGCCATCAAAACAAAATTAGATATCCCAATTTGATCAGTCAGTTACAGTAGCTGCTTGCTCCACAGATCTCCCAACTTCCCATACTGAAATGAGAAACATTGCTATCCATCATCTTCATCATCCCATTTGAATCCCATCGCGCCCTTTTAGCGCGGGCACTCGGATCATCAAGAATTGAAGATCCATGCTGTGAAATTGTTGATTCGAACCCTTGTGCCATTTCCATCAGCATTTTCTGCAGTTCTTCCATGCTATAGTTCCTAGCCTGCAAATATATTAAAAAACGCTCAACAACCTATTAATTGAAGAGCAAAAGGCAAATATTAAATTTCTAAACCGTCCCCTCCCCTTACCTCTCTCCTCTCCTGTTCCATTAGAGAGAACATTTCTTGCATGAAATCAGAGAACCCCTGGATCAAGAAAACCATCAATCGCAAGAAGTTAAGACGACATATAATAAATACTAACTTAATTGGTATTTGGAGAGAGAAAAAAAGGCTCACCTCGTCTTCTTCCTCTTCCGGATCATAGAGTCCTATATCATATAATGATCTTTTATTGTGGTCTGATAATACTGTTGCAGCAGAAATTCAACCAATCAATTACACAAATACGCCTCAATACGCTTGGTAGAACAAAAACACACTTGAATCCTAAAACCCCTTACCTGAATACGCCTCTTGAATTTGCTGGAATTTACGCTTGGCCTCAGTTAACAAAGCAGGGTTCCTCGTCCATTTATCAGGATGCCATTGCTGCACCGTACCGTACGTTCATGACGTAAAAACATCAATTTCCAATCCCCAAACCAAAACTGAAGAAGCAAAACCCAAAATTCGCATTCATCAGAACACTTACCATAGCCAGTCTGCGGTAAGCACGCTTAATATCTTCAATAGAGGCCTCTGAACTCACACCAAGAACACTATAATAAGATAGCGACTCCTCCGTCTCCATCATTATCGTCGCTTGAATCTCAACACATCAATCTATCAAAACATCGGGTAGTCTTCTTGTTCTGGAGCTGAAAATGTGAAGGGCTACAGCTATGGCGTTTAGGCATTGTTGCGTTGGAGGGTTTTATAGAGCCAATAAGTGAAAATATCTTAGGGGAAAAAGATGATAGAAGAGTGATGATGAATTTGTTGTGTCGGTTATCTGGAATGTTCAGGAAGATTGCTTTTTGGAGAGTGGCAGATATTTTTTTTTGAGGGCTGTGTTAGATATTTTACACGTTTGGAGACTTCTCGGCGCTTGGCGGGTTGCAAAATTCAGTTTTTGTGGTCGTTACGTTATGGATTCTTGTTTCGCACAGACTCAAGAAAAGATTGACACGTGTATTTGACAGGGCAAACATGGTAGCGTGTAGTCGTCGTTCTTTTCCTCATAAGCTTACGGCATGTCGTGGCCTGAATTTTTTTTTTTTTAACGTTGATAATAGTATTAATTATAACCAAGGAGAAAATCCACTAGTACATATGGATTACAAAAGAAGCTCATATCTAAAACTTTTCTAGCTAATTCGTGCGCTAAAACATTGCAATTCCTCATAGTAAAGACACAAATTACTTGTTTTGCTAGTAGGAAAATAATTGTAGCAGAAAATAAATCTGAGTGAGGAAAGTACATGCCTTTATAAAGTCTCGCCAACAAAGAGTTAGGCTTCTTCAAGATTCGCCAGCATTGTTTTGCTAGTAGGACCTTGTTTATTGCTTCCCAATCTCTATCTCTATATTCAAGCCCCCCACTCTTTCTTTCCAAGGCACATTTTCTTCCAAGCTATCCAATAAATTTTCTTTTCCCGATCTTTCTGTCCCCACCAAAATTGTCTAATCATGACATTTATCTCTTCTGTTAAACTCTTTGGAACCTTGAAACAGGAAAAAGTAAACAAATGAATGGCCACCACAACTAACTTTATAAGAATTTCTCATCCGACATACAAAAGAAATTTCTCTTTCCATCCATTTAAGCGGATTCTTATCCTTTCTTTGATCTGTTGAAAGCTTTCTTTTTTCAACCTCTTAACGGCCGAGAGAGCCCTAAATATTTATCAAAAAGGTCAACTTTGTCAATTTCCATTTTCCCCGCAAGTAAAGATTTGAGACCCTTAAGTGTACCTTTTGAAAAGATAATGCCGGACTTCTCAAGATTGATTAACTGACCACTGCTATTGTTGTATTTTAATAATAGTTGCTTCAACCTTTCCAGCTCACTCGAATTTGCCCTGCCAAAAAGTAAAGAATCATCCGCATACAATAGATGAGAGCTCCTCGAACAATACCTGTTAACCTAAATGCCGGACAATAGACGTTCCCTCATCGTTTTATGAATCAAACAAGATAAACCCTCTATACAAATGAGAAAAAGAAAAGGCGATAAGGGGTCACCTTGCCTTAATCCCCCAGGATAGTCGAATAAATCCATGTCTTTCACCATTTATTTTAACCGAGTAAGAAACCGTATTTGTTATGAAAACCTAATACTAACATAATAGTTTTCTTTTATTTATTTATTTATTTTTTGAATCGCACGATAGATTATCTATACTGAATTCCCAAATCAATTTCAAGGTTAGTAGTTCATAGAAATTGACTCTTGTATTATAAATTTCATGGACTATAAATTCAAGAATCTCAATTATTTTATATTTAATTTACAATAAAGAGTCAAATTCTGTGAATTGTGAACCACTAAAATTAATCTCAAGACTAAATATAAATAAGGGAAATTTACAATTTCCTCCCTATGTTTTACCTATTTCTACATTTTCCTCATTGTCTTTTTTTTTTGGGACAAAAAACTCCCCACTTTATATTTCCGTTGACATTTTCCTCATTCTGTCTATTTTTTCTGTTAAAATAACAGTTTAAGAATCAAAATGTAATTTTACGGGTCTTTTTAAAAAAGCTCAAAAAAAATGAAGGACTATATTGAAATTTTCCTTCCTCCAACATTCTTCTCCAATTCCTACCCTAGCCGCAACTCCTCCATCCACCGCCACCTCCGTCTACCACCACTTCCATCCCACAGCCACCGCACCACCTTCGATCTATCACCAGATATAACCCATAAAATCAAACAAATCTGGTAAGGCTTAGTTGCGTTTCATTAGTTTGTGTTTAATCAAAAGTTTGTGTTTTATAAATTAAAAATAAATCAGAACTAACATATAATACGATGGCAATTGCATTTTCAACTTGAGTACGAATCCCATTTTTATCAATTAAAGCAGCAAGACAAAAATCAACATTGAGCCCATCAAGCAGGAAGCTGAATAAGCAACATCATGAGCACCAAAATGGGTTCAGGTGTTATTCCTGGAGCAAGATCTAGCTACAACGCGTACCAATGCCGGAACTTGCAATTACGCTGCCGCCACTTTTACCCTTTCTTCCATTACCACGCAGCAAAAGCAATAGTTAAATAACATACCATTTAACGGGCTCCAAATATATGGATAAGTCCAAACCGTCAAAGTTACTGCAACTGTTGAACATTTTCATCAGTAATAATTTATATATATATATATATATATATATATTTTTTTTTTTTTTCTTGTCCCATCTTCAAAGGAAATTATGATTGGGAATTTTTGTCTAGGGTTTCATTATTTGTAAAAATCACAGATTTCATTGTAACAATTGTAGATGAACCAACTTTTGATGAATGATGAGGTGATGGTAGGTGGATGGAGGCGGTGGATTGAGGTGGTGAATGACGAGGTGGTGGTAGGTGGCTATGGGTTGGAGGTGGTGGTAGACGGAGGTGGCGGTGAATGGAGGAGTTGCGGCTAGGTAGATGGAGGAGCTGCGGCTATGGTGGAAATTGGAGAAGAATGTTGAAGGAGGAGGGAAAATTTCAATATAGTCATTTATTTTTTTGAGCTTTTTTAAAAGGACCCGTAGAATTACATTTTGATTCTTAAACCGTTATTTTAACAGAAAAAATAGATAGAATGAGGAAAATATCAACGGAAATATAAAGTGAGGAGTTTTTTGTCCCGAAAAAAAAAAAAGATAGAGAGGAAAATATAGAAATAGGTAAAACATAGAGAAGAAATTGTAAATTTCCCTATAAACAATCTACCATTCGAATCGGAAAAAAATAAATAAAAATAATAAAAAAAAACTACGAAAAGCATTAGCCTTTTATATTTACTTTACAAAAGAAGTAATATAGATTTATTATTTATTTGTGAAAGCATTCAAAAGCATTTGTGGCTATATTGATCATCTTCATTGAACAACGTCTTGAATGTGGAAATTGGAAAATGTCCGGATCTACCTGGTGAAGTATCTTGGGCCGCGCTGACCACCACCAACAAATGTCGGAATTCTATCACCACTCGAGAGCGCAGCTGCTAGCAATCTCAACGCATTAACTGTCCGTCCGTTGTGCAGGGCCGGCCCAGAGATTTCAGGGGCCTTGTGCTATTTATAAATTTAGGGTCTCTAAAATCAATGCAATTTAGAACCGGTTGAACTTTAAGCCATTGTTTCTCTTGATTCCAGCAACGAAAATGACCAAATGAGGTACCGTTGGAATCGTATTTTACATTTTATCGATCTATGGCCTCAAATTTGATGGAAAATGACCAGAAATTAAAGAAATAAAGCTTGAATTAAGTTGGTTAAATAATCGGTTTTAATGGCGGCACGTTACTTTCTTTTTTATTGATGCCCCCTATTTTTCGGGGGCCCTGTGCGGTAGCTCACCTTGCACACCTTCAGGGCCGGCCCTGCCGTCGTGATAAACACCAGAAATTTATGAGAGAAATTTCGGTTGAAACTTTTCAACCTTTTCCGATGTGCTCTAGCAAGTCCAAGTGTCTGATTTTAGTACTGTCGGATTCGTCTTGACTCTCTTTTTGTTTTGGTGTAAAACCATTTCAATTATGTGATGATTTTTTGTGGCCAGAAAACTAGAGATCTAAACGGTTTTTAGAGTTTTCTAGTGAATTGAATTTGAACTGGATGAATCTAATTCCATAACATTGAATTCTTGTAAGAATATTGTTGAAATTTTCATCGTTTGCAAAGTTGTAATTTTTCCATGACTGGCAAATAGGAAAAAATAAATAAATATTAAACAAAAAGATAAATAAAAAAACTAGAATAAACAAATTAAAAATAATATTAAGCATTAAAAAAAAATAAACAAAATTAAACAAATAAAAAAATAATGAATACATTAAGAACAATCTAAAACAATAAAAATAAAGGGTAAATTAATAAATATCATTTTTAACTTTAGATAACAAAATATCAACAAATTTAAAATATTAGTGAAATTTCCTTTTCTGTTTTATATTTACCAATATGACATAGGTAAATAAATATATTTATGGCAAATACACATATTTCCTCTCATTAAAAAATTATACATATTTTTTTTACTAATTGAATATATATATATATATATATATATATATAAAAGTGATATTTATTTAATATTAAAAAATGATATTTTCTTAATATTTAAAATATTTTACATTTATTAAGTACTAAAATTTACTATTTATTGCAATGCAATTTTTCCAAAAAAAAAAAAGTATATAAATAAACCTAAGATAACGAATTGCATAAAAATATTTTCTAAATATGACTAAATGTATTCACTAAAAATATTTTTTTGTAGTTTTTTAAAAAACCATTTTGGTATTATAATAATCACATCTAATAAAATTCACAAAATATTTCAAACAAATCGATCTCATGTCTTTGACACATGTTTTCTGATATTTCCTCCTCCTCAGGCCGAAAGCTATGTGCTACTTTGATTGGTGGTAGTGCATTGAGATCATCATCTGCAGAAGCACATGTAGCTGCATGGAATGGAACCTTTCATCTTCGAAAGTAGCACTTCCACCGCCAAAGAAATTGAAGAGAAAAAGAAAATGGTGGCAAAGTAATATCCGAAAATATAAAACTGAATTAACCTAAGGATAGTTAAGTAAAATTAACTCAAAATATGATATTTACTTAATTTTGGAAAGATTATACTATTTACTAAGCTGAAACTTAGAAATATGCTATCTATTATCATTTCTCGTTAACTAATGGCTGTGTTGTGTTACATAAAATAAGGGTATACAATTTTTATTACCATAAAACTAAATTTTTTTTTTTATAAGTTGCTTAAATATAATATAAACAGTAAGTCCTAACTTATTTGCAATTATTTTATGAATTGAAAATAAGTATTCACAAACTATTTAACAAAGTGATTATAAGCAAAAAAAAAAAAGACCTTATAAGCTGATTTAGCTAACTTTTTTTAAGCAGAAAAAAAAAGAAGCACTGATTTATAAAAAAAACGGAACCAGGAAATCAGTGACGACACCCAAACAATAGATGTCATATTTCATCTTAATGTAGTAGAAAATTGAAATTGTATTCCCTAAAATTAATTGTTTTCCTACAAAATTTGTTCCATTGTCATTTTTCTTTTCTACTAAGTGTTCAAATATCTATAACTTATCTTAATTACTTAGAATTGTCACTTGTCAACCTTGGTCTCAAATTTTTTAATCTAAACTTAACATTAATCTTAACTTTAGAGAACTAATAATTGAGCAAGTGTTGTTACTTGTAAATCTTTGAAAATATAATGTTAACAAAATTACAATTGCCAATCAAAGTATGCGATCGTAACTTTTCAAAGAACAGTGTAATGCGATTGCAAAACTCATTCTTGCTAAAATATGATCAAAAC
The DNA here is from genome assembly GCA_949640765.1 of Croton laevigatus. Taxonomy (NCBI): domain Eukaryota; kingdom Viridiplantae; phylum Streptophyta; class Magnoliopsida; order Malpighiales; family Euphorbiaceae; genus Croton; species Croton laevigatus. The sequence goes on along the minus strand of CATIWJ010167251.1, from coordinate 9,336 downwards.
CAAACAATTAGACCCCCAATCCAATTAGATCGGAAAAAAAAAAAAAAAAGCCAAAGTAGAAATTCAAAATTTGTTACCACGTATCTTGAATTGAAGTTTTGCTTGCATGAAAATGAAAACATTTACAGAGTTATTTTTGCTTTGAGGACTATAAGTACAAAGTATTTGTAAGTCTTTAAGGATGATGAACCTACCTCTTAATTATTTCTTTACTTGAGCATTCAATACTTCCCCTCTGTTCTCTTTGGAAAGCAAAAGATCGTCTATGATAAGATTATAGGTGGACTGTTCTTCTTTCTCTAAGGTTATGGTGGCACCAATATTATAAGAAAAATCTTGTTTTTTGCAATTAGATCAAGAGACAACAATGTTCTGATTGTGCCATTTTTTAATAACTAGTTTAATAATTTTTTTCTTTTTTGCTGCTTTTTCTTTAACCCTAATTGTAAAGAGATACGTTCAATTCTATTTAATAACATTGTAGAGATTAGCTCTCAATGAGAAATATTTAAAATGATATGTTAAAAGATTAATACTAATCGATTAACATGACTAGCTTGCATATTTATAAATCTTGATTGTATAGTATTTTTTCCGTAGCAGATTTCTAATAGTTGGAAATATAGACAAAAACATTTATAATTTACTTGTTTCTGGTTGTTTTTTTAAAAAAAAAAATTTGATTTCAGGAAAAATGCTTCCTATTCCTTTTTATTTTTGCCAAAATAAAGGGCTAAATGAACAAAAATTAAAACAAACCAAACCAACTAAAAAAGGACTAGACATCGAGGACGTACGACTCTTTGAGTGTTGAAGTTGAATGGTGTGGATTGAGTGGATTCATCCGACAACAATAGTAATTCCCTATCTCAACAATTGCTTTTTTCCCATAGGCAAGAATCATTAATTGAAGAATAAACAATTTCTTCTCAAGGTACAAAAACTCACCAAAATACCCAACCTACCTATACTTGAAATGAAGTGGTTGCTAACTGCTATTCTTATATTTATTGGTTAATTCATTGAAAATGGTATATATATATATATATATATATATACACACATCAATTTTATTATCATATTGGTACATACATTTATCATTAAATAAAAGCAACGATATTAATTTACCAAAGTAAGGTTTAGAACTTGAAATTATATCAAGGAAAAAATATGCATCGAAAGGGTAAAGAGAGCTTACCTCAAAACCTTGTGCCTTGGAGAAACAATATATAAATGAAAAGAAAAAATAATATAAGGTATCGAATTCCATGCAAATGGCCATGTCAAAAAATCAGTCCCTTGCTTGATACCTCAAATTCGTCATGTGTTCGACCTTTAAAAAATATGCTTTAGAACTATACATTTGTTTTTAAATAATTTTATAAAATCATTCTTGCTCAAAAAAAAAAAAAAATTATAAAATCATTGGTTGAATTATTTTTAACTAGAGAACGACATTTATTACTCTAAAGGGGTAGTAAAGTCAAAAGTGCTGTTACCAAAAAGAAGGATGGATAGATGATGGTTGGAAAATTAAAAACCAGTACATGAACCCATTCGGGGGTAGAGTTATACATATATGGATGTTGTTAGGTTTTCTGAATGTGCAAAGGACACGTATATGGTTGCAAATTTACCAGGTAACGCTTTTATTTTATAAATCCGTTGCTGTGATTCTGATTTCTGCGACCGCTACAAAGTATATGCAATTAATTCAGCTATACAGAAAACAATTACTTCATCACTGAAATCAAGACCCCCAGTAAAAGATACACTAATGTAATTACTCTTTATAGAAAGGATAATTTTTAAATTTTCAAAATCTTGAGTACTAGTGGTCCAAAAAACTTTCCTAGCTTCTCTCTTGATTCCTTTTTTAATATTATTTTTTCTTTTTTTTTTTTTGGCAAACCATATTACTCAACTCTCGACTTTAATTAAGTCAGATAGTAAATGTACTTGTCGCTAAACTATGTATTCATATTCAATGCACCTATTTCTTTAAGCAATAGTTTGGTTTTTACTTTTCTCAAGACCATGCAATATTTGGTAATTTTATTCATAACCTTCACAAACAATTAATGAATCACTTGTAAATAACAATAAACCTATTGTGTATTAGTATCTTTTTTTTTTTAACAAGGTGTATTAGTATCTAAACATAACCTTAATCAATATTTCCTTTTCTTTCCTTGCTATACTTAATCAAACACTTGGGACAGACAAATAAAAGTCCAGAGACGATATATATTAATATTGTATTCTACATAAAATACATATCTGCTTCTTTTTTCCTTTTTTTTAACATAGAAAATACATATCTGCTTATTTGTGCATAAATCATAACTGTAACATGCACCCTTTATTTAGTTATTTACTTATGTAAACTAGTCCTCGTTCTTGAAAACAAAAAAAAAAAGAAGGCTTTGGGTATAAAGATATATGTTGTTCGAATCTTTCATACTTGTTCGTGGCGAGAGATACTGAAATCTGGATTTCTTGGCAAAGAAATAATCTTGTTGGTTTAATTTCTTGATGTTGTTTAAACTATATAGAATAGGAATAATTATATAGATATGAAAACCTAAAATTAGGGTTTATATATATAGTTCTAAAAACGAAAAATCAAGGTCGAACAGACAACGAAAGCAAGGTTAATTCGCAAAAGACTGATCATTTGACAAGCATAGCATGGAATACACATACCCGATCACAGATATCTGAATCAATCTTTTCTTTGAAATTCTTTGGATAATAACAAGCTGAAAATTACCAAACATAGTATTATATTAGAAATCAATATTAAGTAATCATAAATACAGAATAAGAAATGAATCGAGGATATGAAAAAAAACCTGGTACTAGTATATGATTTTGAATTCAAAGAGTGAGATGTGAGTGGGTTTGATGGGAAGAGTCTATATTTTTATAGAGATAATTATGGCACATTACAACAGAAAGGAAAAAAGATATTGTAAAAATGAAGGTACGTGGTCTGTGTATCTGCTACCATTTACACGTGAGAAAGGTTTGACTTTGACCAACGGGTGAACAGACCTGAAACTGAATCTATTTAGAAGGAGGTTGATTTCAAAATGGAAAATGAGAAAAATTTTTTTTGAAACAAAAAGAAAAGAGGAAAGGTAAAGCAAAAATGTTATAGTTAGCTATGCTCGTGTGAGTAATTTTACGCCATCTACCTTCCTCCACCCACATTTCTGCCTCAACTCCCCCATTTCATTTTCTTTTTTTTGCATTGGTTACTTTTAGTGAAACATTTATTTATATCCATAATGTTCATAATTTGTATTACGAGTATACGACAAGAAATTTATCATTCCAATTATTGCTATCTTATCTTTCACAACGGGTTCTATCTCCCATTAGACTGTGAGTGACTTTCAAATACCTAATATAAAATAAATCACATTCTTAAATTGGTTAAAGTACTTTTTTTGGGTTAATTTTATTTGGAACTAGTATAAAAAATTTTAAAGATATTTTTTATCAATTCATCTTGATTTCTGGTTGAAACAAAACTTTTAATCTTTGATTTTGGTGATGACTTTTACGCCTTGAATTTCACAGAGCTTTTAACTTAATTTTTATTTTTTATGCCACCAACTCAAAATTAGGATTGTCTAAACTCAATCTTTTCATTATAGAACCCACTTAAGAAAATTTCAAGTGACGCTCTTTAAATTCTAAGTAGGGAGCTTGTGACTTTAATTTACCAAAGTTTGGAGCGTAATGTTGTATAATCCGTTAAAGTGAGGAGAGACAACTTACTTATAAGTGTTTGCAGCTTCTTATTTATTGAACAAACGAATTTAAAAGTCCAAATGACACTCTTATTATTTTTACGTTTCAAAATATAAGCTAGTTTTTCATTTTTAGGTGTTCTAAAATATAAACCACTTTCTATATTTGTACTATGATTAAATGCTATTTTTCAAATATTACTCATTATAAATAAAGAGGGTGAGACTTTTTTGATATTTTAAAGTAAGGGTATTGTAGTTAATTTAATAAAAAATTAATAAATAAGAGAAATTTTAGCCTTTAAAAAAATATGTTGTGAGAAATTGACTTATATTTTAGAAGGGGTATTAATTTTTAATTAGATATTAACACATGTTCCATTTATTAATGTAATAAATTATCTAATTTAATTACTAATAATTTTCATATACAGCAATAATCTTCTTTTTTTTTTTTTAATTCATCGACATGAAAGTAATATTATGAAGTATATATAATATAAGACGGTCATACTCATTAAAATTAAATAAAATTCATCAAATTTATGTTACTTTTCTCTAAACTCTTATTGGAAGAGAAAAGATATTTGGTAATAAGTAACACTTGTTTGAATGAAATACAGAATACTCCCAATACGCATATGTATAAAATTATCCTTAAATTTGATTTTGACTACTTGCTTTTTACATTGGACATATTCTCATGTGTATTTTCTATTTACTACGTTGTCCTTGTCGTTGATATTTAGGGCACTCGTCTTCTCTACTGTCTTTTTCTTCTATTTGGTACGCTTATTTTAATGAATGGTAATATATATATATATATACCTTAGTTAATTCCCAATTTACTACCTCTGTTTTTATGATATGTTTACATTTCTATTTTTTGGTATTTTTTTGAGTTGTTTACATTTCCATTTATAGTAAGTTTTGTAATTGTTTATTATTATTTTTTTATTGATATCGGTGAAAAAGTAAGTTTTTTAAAGGGTTAGTATTGTTTATTATTATTTCTGTATTGGTATCGGTGGAATAATTATATAATGGAACGGTAACGGCACGTCATCCGCTGACGTGCCATAACGAACCAATAAAATTATTTCATTTGTCATTAAGTTCAGTTACCTATGAACAATTAATAAGTGACTACATTAAATACAGCATTAATTATTCATAGGTAATTGCAATTAATACCAAGTGGAATAATTTTATTGGTTCGTTACGGCACGTCAGCGGATGATGTGCCGTCACCGTTCCACTATATAATTATTCGTATCGGTGAAAAGTGGATTTGTATTGGTATTGGTGAAATAGTAAATGTAAAGATATGAGAAAAATGGAGGTAGTAATATATAACAAAAGCAATATTGAAATAATTCCCTTGACATTATTTGAGTTATGTAAATTCTCTCTGCTATGTATTAATTTTTTTTTGAAATTCCATCTTGTTTATAAACACTTAATCATAAATGCCGATTATTCCTCATTCGAGTATTTCAAATACTCGTTAAGAGGGCAACCCTTATGCAATATTATTAAATTATTATTTAAAGTTAGAGGAAAAAAATGAAATTGAATGCCATCCGTATTCCAAACCTACTCTACTGGATCAGAAAAGCGAAGTACGGAGTGTTGCATAAATTTCTACAATTATATATTGACACAGAATTGAATGATTTTCTTATCAGTATTTTGGTCTGCTTGTATTTATTCATGCCTGTCCCATGCCTTACCTAACTTTCCCATTGCTTTTAACTGATATGTTTGATGTGGTTTTAAGGATATATATTATTTATGGTTCTCTTTTTTTTAACTATGTATTTCTATACTTACCATCTCTTAACCGATTGTTACAAAGTATATAAATTTGGAGGGTGGGCCAACATTAGGGGTGTGCAAAACCCAAATCGACCCGACCAATTCGACAGTCGAACTGACGTATTCGGTTCGGTTTAATCGGGTTGATCGGTTCGGTTTGGTTTTGCGTTTTAAGAAAAATCAAAAAATATTTCGGGTTAAACCGAAAAAACAGATAAATTTCTTTGTATTTTTTATGAAACCCGACCGAACTGAACCAACGAATTCGATTCGATTTAATTGGGTTGATCGGTTCGGTTCGGATTTTGATATAAATTTTTTCGAGTTTCGGGTTGATTTGAACCGAACCCGACCGATGCACACCCTTAGCCAACATTATTCCACCCTTTTTTTTTAACATAGGAATACGCGCACATACACGCATCTCGCGCACTAAAAGGGAAGGGCTTCAAATCTTTTTATAAACTCAAACAACCTGCCGCCATTCGAACTTGGGTCACATGACTAAGGCTCTTCCATCCAGTCATTACATCCCCTCAACATTATTCCACTTATGTATACATTTTCAACTATACTGAGTACATTTATTTGACTTTTTTGGTATTTTTTTTTTTTTACTAACTCAAATTTCTGCTCACAACATATTAAACATTAAGGAAGAAGTAAACTACTTTTAGCGGGTGCTTTCTCCATACACAATAATCAAATTTTTTGCCTTTATGAAGCAAGAGTGTTGAATCGTGGTACCAACAAAATTAATTAATAGAATGTTAAAGCATTATTTTATTAAAAAAAAAAAAATGTTAAAGCATCAAAGCAAGATTTGCTATGTTAGTTTATGAAGATTCAAAAAGATAGGCTTAGTTATTATAATACTCAAAAGTCAAATTAAGACTGCACTATTTTATAATGCCGTTTATTTCTATTGCTATCATTAATTAGTAACAAGAATCCCAATTATGGCATATACAACTTTTTTCCTCTCGAAAGTATGGCATATGCAACTTGTTTTAAATAAAATACAACAATCATTATAATTCATGTAACACAAACAACAACAATAATACTAGTATATTATTATTATTGAAAAAGAAACCAACAAAAACCATATAATGCAATTGATTCTTCTAAACAAAATATTATGTAAAAGGTATAATCGGGCTCTAATCCATAAGGAAAACATATAATATTGTCAACCATTAAATTTTAGTTGATATAGATCCAATATTTGCAGAAACTATTTCAGAAAAAATAACTATGAAGTCTAACCAAAATTTATAAGGTGTAAAATGAACAAGTACAGCCATACTTAGAAACCCTAATCTCAATTCTCAACCTCCCTCATTTCTCTTCCGAACTTTCTCCATCCATAAATTTTTATCGAACTGCCATCAGTTATTTTTATTGGCAGTAGCCTTTATGAATTCCTGTTTTTTTTATTTTTCAACAAATAATCCCGTATTTATTAATTTTTTTTTATATAAAAGATACGATGATATTTTTTTTTTTTCAATAATGTTATTCTTCTAATGAGTTATTCAAACAAAACTTTCATTTATTCCGGAAAATTCATTTTCAAATAAGCACCGACTTATTCAAAGTTGAAACAAAAAAAGTTTGAATCAGTTAAAGAAAAGAAAAAGGGGTTTAGTTGGGATGAACGGTTGAGCAAAGAAACATGTACCAAACAACACTCCCTCCCTCAAAACTCACCAACCATCGCGTGTAACTACCACTTCTGCATTTAATGATCGTTTGTTTGCCGTCCACATCATAAAATGTTGAAATGTAACCCAAATTAGCCGCCGACATCTTCCTCCAATTCCTCTCTTTCTAGTATTTTTTTGTTATTTTATTTTGGGCTTCTCTCATTTGAGGGTTCATTTCCACTTCTATACATATATTTAAAAATTGAAAAACATCAATTTTGTAATAACAATAATAGAAAATAAAAGGGAGAAGTAAGAAAAAATAAAGGGTAGTTTTATATTAATGACTTTAGCTCGTTAGAGATAAAAATGAATAATTTGACTTGTCTTATATTGGTAGATATATCAGAATGTGCTCGACAAAGCTAGCTAATTGTTTAAGTATTGTTAGAATTCTATTTAAAAAATTATTTAGTGAAACAATTTATAGCATGTCAACAGAAACATTTTAATTTTGGGCTCCTCTCAGACAAATTTCCTAGCTCCATTAGTAAACAAGGTTAGATTTTAGTTTAAATTGTACTACCTCCGTTTTTATGATATGTTTACATTTCCGTTTTTGATTTTTTTTTATTTGTTTACATTTTTATTTATAGTAAGTTTTGTAATTGTTTATTATTATTTTTTAATTGGTATTGGTGAAAAAGTAAATTTTTAAAGGGTTAGTATAATTGTTTATTATTATTTCTGTATTGGTATTGGTGAAAATTAGGTTTGTATTGGTATTGGTGAAATAGTAAATATAAAGATATGAATAAAAAGGAGGTAGTAGTAGTTAATATTAATAAATTTAAGTGTTAATTAGTTAATATTATTATTAATTAACTATAGTGCATAGGGCTCAATGTAACTATAAAAAAGGGAAATTTAACTACAAAAAGTAACAACTATGAAGACTGTGGCTATAGAATAGTTATCCACATCATGTCATGAGAACATGAGATAATGGGATGGTAGACCATTACTTATGCAACTATTTTATGAGATAGTGCATATAAGACAACGAACTTATGAGTGTTTTGTTACTCCAAAAATAACTACCACAGAAGTAGTGGATGGTTATTTCAATGCATAAGTCTAAACAACATTAGAAAGGCGAAACGTAATAATGCTCAAAGATATGAGAAGTATGATCAGTCAATTTACCTTACCATAATCACTCTAAGCAAAGAAATTACAAATTACAACATATATACCCCATAAATTTCCAACTAAAGTACCTGCAAGGTCTCTATATGAGCTTTGGACAAGTAAGAAGGCTAGTCTTAAGTTGTCATCTCATTTGGCTTTAAAATGAATATGGTTGATGATTGTACATGTAATAAGTTTAGTGTAAGTAAGCATGTTTTCTGGTTTTATACATTGATGACATATTGCTTGCCAATAATAATATATAATTGTTGCATGAAACTAAGAGATTTCTATAAAAGAACTTTAAGATGACAGATTTTGGTAATACATCTTTTGCATTAGAAATTCTAATACATTGAGATCGCTCTCGAGGTATACTTGGATTATCATAAGAAACCTATATTAAAAAGTTATAAAGAGATTTAGCATGCAAGATTGTAAATCAAGAGTACCATCGTGGCTAAATGAGGTAAGTTTAGTCTTAAATAGTGCCCTAAAAAATGCTTTTGCAAAAAAAGAAATGTAAAAGATTTCCTATGCTTCAGTAATAGGAAGTCTAAAGTATGTACAAGTTTGTACACGTCCAGATATTGTATACATTGTTGGGTCAAATATTTGAGCAATCCAGGAATGAATCATTAAAAAGTAGTAAAACGAGTTATGTGGTATTTACAAAGGACAAAATATTGTATGCTCACATATAGGATGTTCAATAAATTATAGATCATAGAATATTCAAACTCTAACTTGTTCGGATGCTAAGATAGTATGAAGTCTGTTGAATATCCAGATGTTTTCACAAGAAGTCAAATAGCCATCATGAAGTTGACCAACATGTCATGATGGTGTCTTCCAAGACCATCATTATGTCTTCTAATAATAATGCTCCACTATGTAATGCTCTCTTTCTGTAATAT
>CATIWJ010167217.1:0-24074 GCA_949640765.1 Croton laevigatus | reverse complement strand
AACCATTAATCATTGCTGTCCAGGCATATACATTTCTCCTCTTCATTTGATCAAACACTAGTTTAGCTGCATCAACTTTCTTAATCCTTGAATACATATCAATCAAACAACAACCTAAATGAATATCAGAATCCCAGCTCCAATCCCAGCCCAATTCATTTCTAACTATAAAACCATGAAGCTCCTTTCCATAATCCCATTTCCCAGTATCACAATTACACAAAAGCAAAAGACTTGAAACTGTAAATGCATCAGGCTTGAACCCTTCAATTTGCATATCTTTAACAAATCCTATAATCTCATTATTGAGAATGCGATCCCCCGAATCCACATATCCCGCTACAACAACATTCCACGAGCCCATATTTCTCTCCGGCATTTCATCAAACAGTTTGAAACATGTTTTAAATTCCCGACATTTACAGTACATGGACATAAGAGAATTAGCAACAATAGTATCCAAAACAAACCCAGTCCTAATACTCTTCCCATGAATCAGTTTCCCTGCACTCAAGTCACCGATCTCCCCGCAAACTTTGGATAGTGTTGAAAGAGTATAATCGTCCGGCAACACCCCACAACAAAACATTTGACGAAATAGATGATAAGATTGGTCAAACATGAGATTTTTCACATACCCATTAATGAGAGAGTTCCATAGATGCACAGTCTTCTGTTCTAGGGAGTTAAAAACAAATTGAGAATCGGTTGGGATACCGCAAACAGCATATGCAGAAATGAGTTTTGTAGCCAAAAAGGGGTTTTGACAGAAACCAAGAGTGAGGATTCGAGAATGACATTGTTGAATGAATTGAAGAGAGTTGTGGTCAATTGAGAGCTGAAGCAAAAGAAGAAGATTACGAGCAACAGAATGGTTAAAACGGTAGAAGAGGAACATTTAGCCTGTTTTGAAATTGGCGGTCTTTCTTAACGGATTAAATGGATATTATTGATGAATCAGTCTTGGGCTTAAATATGACCCGGCCTGACCCATCAAACCCAAAACGGGTATTACAAAGCCGGCTCATATTGAGAAGTACTAATAATATTTGAAATAGAAGAATAATTTTTCTCACTTATCTAAATTACTCATTTCATAAAGAATTCATTCATCATATATTAAATTATTTAATCACTTCAAAGTGTCTTGCTTAAGACATTTTATTTATTTCTCAAATTCAAGATAAGATAAGATTCTTTTTCTCTTATTAGGATGTTTTCTTCATTAGATCATTCCATAATAAATACTAATTTATCCATAACTACAATTTATGAAATTTGGAAAAAAAAATTATCACTAGAATAAGTATGTAATTTCATTAATTTGTATCCATTGGTGTATATAACAAAGGTATCATAGTGCCACATAATTAAAGAGAATGTCAAATTAATAAGAAAAAAAGAAAGAGAATATGCAAAAAGGGAAATAAAGAAAAGATGGGAAGTGAAATGAGTGGGAATCAAGTTCTAATCTTAAGTGATTGCAATTAAATGATTAAATAAGATAGCATTTGCTTATGTCATTAGGACAAAAGAAAGCTAAAAGGCCAGCACGGATTGTACTAAGTTTAAAGTACTCCATAATCTCTTCTTTTTTTATTTTTCGTATCTTCTCTTTTCTTCTTTTTTTATCATTTTTTTCCCCTTGGTTTCTTAATCCTTCCCATCAAACATACGAGTGAACTACAAAAGGAGACAAATTAATTTAACTTATTTTATTTTCAAATGAAAAGAGAATTAATTCATTTTATGTTATATAATAGTCGCTATTTTGTTCCAAAATTAATCTTAAATAGTTTTTGTAATAAAATCCTTTTACTAAGAAGCGGATTCAGTACAGATGAAAGTGATTAAGGGTTGTGGTGGCAACGTTCCGCGTTCGAAGCCCCACATTTACAATTAACCCTTCATGTCTTCCTCCCCCAAATATCTAAGGGAAAAAAAAATCTTTTTATTTTAATATTGTGAAAATCATAATTTATTATAATAGATGTACTTAACTCTAAGTCATGTGTGAGGTGTTAGTAATAAAATCTCGAAATTCTTTGGTTTTGAGTAGGTTAATTTTTAGCATTCTAGAAATTTAACATTTGTAATTGGGTGAAATTTTAGTTCGACCTAGTAGAAATTTCAATACCAATATGTGAATCTCACATAAATTTAGGAAATGTTTTTTTTTTTTTTTTTCATTTTCAATAGAAAATTCAAGTATTAAAGAATATTTTTAAAGTAAGGTTAATTGAGTAATTTCACCTCTATTACAAAATATTGAAATTTAGATTATGAACAAGATTTATCAATCTCTTAAAACATCTTCTCTGAGCTAAAACTTAAAAGTATTTGACATAAGAATTGAAACCCTCAGCCAAATCCAATAATTAAATTTTCTTATACTCTTTAAAAAAATAAAAATATCTAAAATAATGATGGTTGACACCTAAATATCATCACATCTGTCATCTACTAATATTTTAAGAATTGATAATATAGTGGAATAAATAATACTATTATACCATAGAGCAATAATATTAAAACACATATGTCAAAAAACCTCCAATTTTTATTTCCAACCTTAAACAGAGAAAAAAAATGAACAGATTTTTTTTTTTTTAGAAAAAATAATGCATAGATTAGTAGTGAAATCTAAAATTTCTGGGAAAGTTTATTACTAATAAAGAGAGGGTACATATTCTTTTTTTTTTTTGGGGAACCAAAATTTTACACTTTGAGCATCAATCCTAAGCTCCAAAGTTGAGCTTTTTATAACAAAAGTTTTCTTTGAAGAAAAATTAAACTTAAACCGAAAAGAAGGCAAAAGAAGCTAACAAAAGGGTGCAAGTAAATTGTGCATGCTAGCTTTAGGTGGTGCACATGTCACACCAAAATTGGCATGCATATCATCTAAATTCCATAACCCATCCCACAATATATCTTCATTATTGGCCTCTGGAACTGCAACTGAACCATTATTATTATTAGCACCTCCTCCTCCATTAAACATGCTATACATCATCCCTTGTTCTTCTGTTGTGTTTGGGTATATTAAATTAGTGCCCATTTCTTGCCTTATTTGAGGCACATAACCCACTTTATTGTTCATATTTTCAGTTTCATCAAGCAAGGATATTATCTTCTTCAAATCCAATTGGTTTAGTTGCTGTTCTTGCTGCTGCTGAAACTGCTGCTGCTGTTGTTGCTGAAATTGTTGCCTTTTCAGAAAACGATTTCTTGCTTTGTCTGAATTTTCACAAGAGAGTTTGGCCTTTTTCTTGAAATGGGTCCTCCAGTAATTTTTTATCTCATTGTCTGTTCTTCCTGGTAAGCTTCTTGCAATTGTAGACCATCTGAAAAAATTTAGAATTATTTCATTAATTAAAAACAAAATTAAAGGGTTAATTGCTGCAATAACAATAAAAATATACACTCGTATTTTTACCTGTTGCCCCATCTAGCATGCAATTCAAGAATAATGCTTTCTTCATGTGGAGTTATTTGACCTCTCTTCAAATCTGGTCTCAAATAATTCACCCATCTTAATCTACAACTCTTTCCATTCCTTTTCAATCCTGTTTATTTAAGACGAAAAAAAAAAGATTAATTAATTAACTATCCTTAATTAAGGTAATAATCAAACATGGGAAAAATTAATCGAAGTAAAGCGCATACATACCAGCAAGTCTAGCAACAGAATTCCATCTTCCTTCACCATGCAATCTTACATATTCAATAAGTAATCTATCTTCTTCAGCAGTCCAAGGACCTTTCCTCCAACCTTCTTCAATAAGCCCACCCCAAGCCAAGTGCCCTGCCATTACTCCCCAAGACATGTATGTGTTTATGTTTAAAGGACAGAAAAAAGAAAAACTTTAAGCTTTGCTTTTAAGGCTTCAAATAATTAACAAGTAAGAAGTGTTTTTTGGCTTTTGTCTAGTAAATTGTATGCCAAATGGGGTCAGTGTTAATGCATATTTATACCTGCACTAAACCTCCTTTTATGTTAGCATTAAGTGTAATAAATATTTGCATATCACTTTATTTAATTTAGTGTCACTATCAAATCATCCCTATCCTTTCTTCTCTTGAGGAGGTACTTTCTCCTCAATATACATACCATCATCTTTTATTTATTTACTTCTATGCCCTTTTTTTTCCCCCCCATTTTATATTATTTTGTAGACTAGTGGTACGGCATAATATTGGTATTAAAATATTAGAGGGGTTGGATTCTTAGTATATAATAATTAAATTATATCAGTAACCGAAAGATTGGCTACCCTAGAATTCTTAGACCGGAAAATTATAGTTTTTCTTACCAATAAGACCTGAAAGTTAGACTCGCTTAAAATGAAATATTGAATTTGAGTTTTTTTTTTTTTTTATGGTAAATTGAATTTTGAGATGAAGCCTATAATAGATGAAGTAATTTTTGAAAAAAATAATGGACTTCTGGTCTCGTTATATTCAAACCCCGCGATAGGTATATGTTCCGTGTTGTAATTGACCTGAGAAAATATAATTTCATATTGTTTTTATGGCTTTCCACCTGAAATTTTAGTTTATTAAATACATTGAACCCAGACGAAATAGATAAACAAATTTCCTCTGTTAAAAAAAAAAAAAAGATAAACAAATTTTGAAGTAACATTTAAGTTGTGTTGTATTAGTCAATATACTAAAAAATTATTTTTTGTGTTGTGTTGCCTGGTAGAAACTTCTAGAATTTTTAACATTTTACAAACTAACTTTATCTAATTTTACTACCAAACATCTCATTAATCAATAATTTATAGGGTAACATTCGAAAAAAAAAATATATTTTTGCGAGAAAATAAAAATGACCGGTGATTTGAAAGACCGCCGGCCCTAACCTTATTGCAATCAAATGGATGTGATTATACAGATCAGTAATTCTTCTAGAATTTGAGAAACGCTGACAATAGGTGGAAGCAAATTTGGAAATGAAATTACATTTACATGTGACACACAAAAGGGCATTGGGGAAATCCAAAAAATTGTCAAGGCATTGGGTAACATGTCCTAATAAGGATCAGATCATAATTAGTTTATATTAATTGATGCTAAAGCTCACGACAAAAACCATGGACTCGTTTCATAATCTTTTGCCACGTATGGTATAGGGCTTATGCATCTAGACATTAATTTATTTAACTAATAACCCCAAAGCATAATCCAAGATTTACTTACTATAATAAAAAAATTTTAAATGGGTAGTGGATTTTTTTTTTAAAACAAGAAATTAACTAGTGTTCCAATACATTTTCACCATGTGTGTTGTTTTGCTTTCTTCTTAAGGAGATTAGTACATGTAGTCTCCATTAAACTTGATTAAAAATTAATTTGTTGGATACCATTTTGGGTATTGGGGTATTAAAATATTGGTACTATTGACGGGCTTTAGTCGTCATTTTAACGACAGGTGTTGCATTTTGGCGATGGGTTTGTAAAGAAAAATAGTATGTGGACTATTTGGAGTTTATTTTTTTATTTTTTCCGAAGTTTCATATCTTGAGTCATTACAACATATTAATAATATTTTTGAGTCTGTCTTTTGTTTGATAGATTAATTAAAAATGAAAAGAGTTGTAGATTTCTTTGGATTCATGCTTATGCAAGCTGATTTGGGGGTGATTATGGGGAGTTATGTCTCCACTCACATGCTTAATCACCTAAATATGAATGCAATGTGTCGCTTGACTGGTCCAATGCCTATTTATTGATTGCCATTTGCCAAATTATTACCTTCACTCACAGCTCAAAAAAGTACTGCCAACATTCAAATCCTATACTCAAATGATATGATCTATCCTTAATTTTATTTAAACAAAAAAAGCTAAATGCATAATTTTCTCTCTAATCTTTGTCCAAAAAAGTTATTTGGCTCCCTAATCTTTACAGGGAGTTAGTTTGATCTGTACTTTATAAAATTGATACTTTTCAATAATTTAGGAGAATGAAACTGGCGCGTATAAAACAAATGCACTGATATGACAAAAATGACTTATTTGTGTGGCCAGGAAATGAAAAACTTGGCAACTTGAAGACTAAGTCAATGCCATATCTTCATTCTTCTTTATGCTTTGTTCTTTTCAGCCATGTTTGTGAAAAACTCTTTGGTGAAGGAGCAGCCCAACAACTGCTCGAGGAAATGCTTGAATCAACACCACATGTTCCATTCTTTCTCTTATTCCCATTAATTAACCAAACGAAAATAGAATTTACAGAACTCAAAAACTTTGAACCAATTTTACCAATCCAACATACCAAGAATCATACCATTCCTAAAACTTGAACACCAATCTCAAATACAAAAGCAACAAGACTCTAAATGTGAAGAAACCTAAATAATTTTAACAAAAGCGCAAACTCACAAAAGGTTGGTTAGTGGCCAAACCCTGACAAGCAGGTCTCTAAAGATAGGGAGGCCTACAGTTTCAATTCACAAGAACTCAAAATTGAGAGTTCATATGAATAGAATCTTATTTTACTATATTTATCTAGGTGGCCTCCTTCCTTCCAAAATTACATGCACAATTATATTCACTCCTTAATTAATATCATATCAATATACGCAATCTAAATCCCAAAATAATTAAATCTTGATTAACATTAATAATTCATGTTATGTACGGATCTTTATAATCAATTAAGAAAAATTATTTGTCCCTTTCACTTGTGATGAATTAAATAATAGTTAATTGGGGGTAATTAAACTTTGTTTAACAGCTAAGCATGTGGTGTGGGGGCATATAAGTCATGCTCCAAAATACTTGTTTTCCTTAAACTTTGTTTGACAGCTAAGCATATTTGCACTTTAAGCTTTTGGAGTGAATCAACTAGATGTGTTGAAATCTCATGCGGTTCCTTGTTTTATTTATTTTTAATTTTTGTTAACAATAATTTTGGATGTCTTTTCAAAGTAGATTAGGATAATAGCATTTGGATGCTGTGGGGTTAGAATGGGTATTTAATAAATATTTCCACTTCGTTTTCTACTTCTTAGTAAAAGAATGTTTTGGGGCATGCCCATGACAAACTTTCTAGAAAAGCTTTTGTGACCGTTTCTTTAATCATGATAATTAATTAATACTATATTCTGAAAATGTGCCGAAATCTCTTTGTACCTTAAAAAAATCAAAAACTAATAAATTATTTTAAAATTGATTTTGAAATAATAAAAATTAAAATAATGAATTTATATAGTTAATTCACTTTTATACATCATTAATTCTAATTTAATTAAAAAAATTTTCTTAATTTGAATTCAATTTATAAATGATTATATAGAAAATTTTACTTTCGATAATATAAATTTTATAATAGCATTTTAGAGAAATGGATATCGCCTATTTGTGCTTTTATATATACTGTAAATATAGAAATATAGATATATAGACATAGATATAATCTATCTATTTATATCACACGCAACATTAAGCAAATCCTCCAGTCGCCTGTTCAATCCATTCTCCAACACTCTATCTGTTCACTGTCCATGAACTTGCTCCAAACATAAAACCAAAGAGTTGAATTAGGAAGTGCGTTCTACAACCTAGATTGATAGGTGGTGAACAGGAGAGGTGTAAGGACGTCGAAAAAGGAGCCGGGAGTTGATGTCATGGCTGGAACTTTTTGTACAGCACGTAGTGTTCCAAAAAAATGGCATAGTTTTAATAAAGTTTTTCAGCACCACAGTAAAGTCCATATAAATCCTTTAAGTTTCCTTCCACATGGAAATATACTCTCAAAATTTTAAATTATTTTCAAATCAGCCCTTCTAGATTAAAATTAAATATATTTAACCTAATTAACCAACTAAGTTTATTAATTATAGGCTTTGCACTTATAATTGTCAATATATATTGTTATGAAATATTGGAAACACATGTATTAAAAGAAAAATAATAGCCTAATTTTTAAGTCGTATTTTTCAATTAGGTATAGTATTAAACATGAATTTAATTGTATTTTTTTTTAAAAGTCAATGATTTATTTTTTGAATATTTGACTCTCTTTTTTCTCGATACGGTTGCTGAATTGAACGATTGTCGTATAATTGCTGTACCCTTTTTAACTAACTAGGATTGCATCTATTACTGAAAAAATAAAATTTTAAACTATCAAGTAAGAGTATTAAAAAACTGCTTAAAACTATATAAAAAATGTTTGAGAATAATTTTTCAAGTTTTAACATGTATTAAAATGTTAAAATCAATTTTTTTTGGTAGTGTTCTATATATATATATATATATATATATATATATCAACATTTGGTATATTTTAGGTATTTAATTAGCATTTTATAAAAATCAACTTTCCTCACTAGCTTAGCTTTTAACTTTTATTAATTTTTTTGCATTTTGTAAACATATAAAAGCGCTAACAACTATTTAAATAGTAAATCGTGATTGAAATAGCTGATTTTGCTAAATCCACTGTAATGTTCCGAATTGAGAATTCTTTTATCATCCAGCAGAAGCAAGATTAACCGTAGGATGTTGATTTTTAGTGGGTGTCAATGCTGTCTTAATTAGTCAAATAATGTTTGATATTTCAGCAGTTTAATTAGCTAGCTGACTCAGAATATCACTACCAAGCTGAGCCTATGAGCTGTGGTTAACTAAAGCTCTTCCATATTTATTCCTCTTTGATGAAATTAGAAATAAATACCACAATTAGAATGATCTCATAATCTTAATTAAAATTTAATTAATTATGTAGAAGATTAGCTTAGATATCAAATTCTTCTGCAATCCTAATGCTTGTTGATCAATGCAAGTTGCCTTATCTAAATATCTGGTTAAGCTTTATATATTTTTATATATTTCAGAAAGCATTGATTAGTATACTGTGGATTATTAATTAGTCCAGATAATAAGCTGGGATGCAATTTGGAATAAACCACTACTTTCTTTATGGGTTTTCAGGTCTATAATAACATCTGTTAAGATATTATTTCTATATTGCTAATGGGTATTTACAGTGAATTAATTAGTAGATTAATGATTTGTGATTTGCATTTTTCCCTATCATAGAAAATTAATCATAGCTTATTGCCATACTACTTACTTAACCTTTACTGTATAAGTTGGAAAGGAAACCACTTATATTTTTTTTTCTTACTTCAAAATCAAAATTAATCTTCAACTTGCATCCCATCTTTCAAAACTATTACACCCCAATAAAATCTAATGGCAAGAATTCAATTAGATAAATGTGACCAAAAGATACAAGGAGTAGAAACCCTCTTTATGAAAAATTAAAAAAAGAGAGAGAGAGAGAAGAAACCCTCTGCTTTTTTTTTTTACCACAAAAATTTTATCAATTTGATGAATGATATTTAAAAGAAAGATTTGCATCTCTTTGGGTTAAAGATCTAAATTAGTGGTTAGTGTGTTGTACTGTAACATTTTAATCACAAGTTTGAACCTCATTCGATTTTATATTAATAGGGGAGGGTTACTTCTATTATGTGTTTATGAGTTAAACCTCTCTTTTGAATTTTTTTTAAAAAAAAACATTGCATATCATTTGCTGCAATATCACTCATAACGGCTTATGGGGTATAAATAAAAGGACATATACAAGTTCATCCCAAAAATAAAAAGAATAGTCAAAAAATCCAAAACCTTGAAAGCAATTAAAAAAAAGGACTTTTAAAGCTTTTTAGAACAAACAATTAGAATTAGAAATAATGTAAAAAAAATATTGTTTATGAGTTTTGTTTATATTTGTTTGTATATATTTCAAACTTTGTTTGTATCTTTTTGTCTGTTTAACTTTGTTTATATTTAAAAAATTTATTTGTTTATTTATTTATTTTTTTTAAATGGCCTCATAAAGTTATTAAAATAAAATATGTTCTTTTACAAAGTTATAGTCGAGATTTTAGATTTTACCACCATGTACGAAATCGAAAGAAACCTAAACAAAAGTTATCTTTTTTCTTTTCGAATATTAATCAAAAAAAGAAATTATTATTATTATTATTAGAAGATTAAAAATGTGATGCTGCTTGAGTGGGTTAGCATGGATTAGTGCTTAGCATAGTTCTTATGTTGTTTTGTCTCTTCTTATGGGTTAGCTGTTCTTTTTAGTCTCTTTGTTTCACCAAGGGACAAAAAAATATAATTCTGATGCTGAAATAGCTATTAAATGATTCCATTCGTCTGTTGAAGGTTTTACTTCTTTGTATATTTCCAAAATATTTATGATATTAACCTTGTTTTGGTATTTCTGAGTTTTTTGTTAGGGTTGAAAATTCTTCTATTAATCACGTAATAGAATTACAAGAGGAGCAAATCTCACTCAACTACAAAAAACAACCCTCTCTCACAAATTTCATGTTTTTCTCTCAACAAAAACACACTCTTCTCTCTACACTCTCTCTGCCTCACTCTTCTTCTGCTGCTACGTTTAAAACTAAACAATGAACACATACACACAAACTAAATACAGAAGAGCATAATGTTAAAACAATAATGGGAGACATAATTATGATATTACAAGACATAATGATGACCCCTTTTTGACTTTCATAATCTGGATTATTCAACAAACTCCCCCTCCAGATTCTTCCGTCACTTCCTACTGCCAAAGAGTAGAGTACCGCTATCATCTTCTTATGTAGCTCCCCCTCAGTCAATACCTTCTCTCTTTCTCTGAACACCTTAGAGAAAGGTATCTCATCCTTATTCGTAAACCATGAATACGGGAAAACAACAACATCTTGGAGACCCTCTCATCTCCATATATCTCCTACCTCAGAATCACCATTCCGGAGGGAATAACTCTTCATGCGGAACTCGTTTCCACGTATCTCCATCCTCGGAATCACCATTCCGAAGGGAAAACCCATCCATGCGGAGCTTAACTCCATTATTGGCTTCCACAAACTTTAATTAGTGGGCATAAGCGGGATCGTCCTATCCGCGCTTGAAAACTCATCGACAAAATGCCTCAATTTGCTTATACCAGATTATGCAAGCAGAATTAGGCAAATCCGAGCTCAGCATTGGATCCGGAACGCTGAAAAACCTTAGGAACCGGTCTGACCTCTTCAGAAACCGACCTAGAAATAGCCGAACCGAGCCTCTAAACACACTGAACCGAACCGATCGGTTCAAACCAGATATCTGATCTGCTGGTGAAGTGGCAGACTGAGAGAGCGCCACATGTCACCTCCTGAGAAGCCGACTGGACTGCTGATGTGGCAACTGAAGCTGACGTGGCAGTCTGACTAGGCACTTGAGCTGACGTGGCGATGACGTGGCAGGCTGACTTGGTCCAGTGACGTGGCAATCAGACTGGACGCTGGATCTGACGTGGCGCTGACTGGTCAGGCTGACGTGGCTCGTCTTCTTCAACCTCAGCGCGTGGGCTTCTGCAACTTCTGACGCGCCGGCGCGTGTGGACGATTCCGGCGGCCGTTTTTCGTCCCGAAAATTGCAGAATCATCTTCTCTTCTAGCCTGACCCAGTGGTGTGATCAAATTTCACGTTTGAGCAAAATTTGAAAACTCGAATTTTTGGAAGTGTCGTTAATGGAGGAAAAACAGAGTTTGAACGAAAATTTCATCAACCAAGGCTCTGATATCACTTGTTAGGGTTGAAAATTCTTCTATTAATCACGTAATAGAATTACAGAAGGAGCAAATCTCACTCAACTACAAAAAACAACCCTCTCTCACAAATTTCATGTTTTTCTCTCAACAAAAACACACTCTTCTCTCTACACTCTCTCTGCCTCACTCTTCTTCTGCTGCTACGTTCAAAACTAAACAATGAACACACACACACACAAACTAAATACAGAAGAGCATAATGTTAAAACAATAATGGGAGACATAATTATGATATTACAAGACATAATGATGACCCCTTTTTGACTTTCATAATCTGGATTATTCAACAATTTTTTTTTTTATAAAAGTAATTTTGTATTAAAATTTTGTGATATTAGCCTTTATTATTTCTTGAAAGAAAAAAAATTGATATTGATGGTAGGTTAGGATTTCTGTGCTAAACATATAAATAAAGAACACAAAAAATTTATGCTACGTAGAAAGGTGAGGAATCGTCATCTTTTTTATTCCAGTTAGAGTTACAATGAGGTATTAATATTACAAAGTTTATATAAGAACTCTGCCTCGGTAAGTAAGAAATCACCTTTCTATTCAGTCTACTTTCCTAATCTACGGGCACTGATATTATTACAATCGTGGCTTTTTCATATTGACAATATGAGCTAACTTTGGACCTGGGCTCTTAAGAACCATTTTTATTAAAGGGACGGAAAGAATATCTTTAATGTAACAGTTAATTGCTTTCATTTGATAGACATATTAGAAAAATAAAAATAATTAAAAAAAAATCATCTTCAGTGCTAATGTCTATCTGACCGTCCAATTGACGTGTCAAATGTCTTTTATTTCTGGAGGGCCTACTAGACATCGTCCACGTTAAAAACGTTATTGGTTATCCATTAAATTATGGATCCAGAAAGAGAAGTAAATGAAAAATATAAGATGTTGCATTTGAGACAGTTTTCTAAAAGTTAAACTCTAAAAATAAACGGTTAGTCATGTAATTGTTCACATCTTCTATTTCAATCGATGCATCAGGTGCAATTCACATTACTATTGAAGATGCTCTAAGAGGTCAATTGAAGGTTTTAGTTCATCGATTATTTTTAAAATATTTATGATATTAGCCTTAGTTTGGTATTTCTGAGTATGTATATATATATATATATATATCTGAGTATATTTTGTTTTTACATGTAGATTTGTATTAAATTATTTTGATATTATAGCCTTTATTATTTCTTTAAAAAAAATGATATTGATGAGGTAGGTAAGATATATGAGTACTATATAGCTGGAAAATTGAAGTAGATTAGTAGAGCATATAATATAACACAACACAAACCATTTTGAACTAAAATTTTGACTGAAGATTCTTCTAAAATGACGTTGACTGTATCTATCAAGGAAGGTAAAAAGAACATTGAAGTGTTTTGTGATGTGATGAACTCAGAACCAATTAAGCACCAATCCCTAATTAAGTCAAATTAATCCTCATTAACTTTGACCATGCCTGTAAAACCCCACAATCACTTGTCCAATTATAGGACTTGATGGAACAATTTGCTTAAGACTTGGCACCTAATTCAAATTTAAATCTTCCATATGATAGGTTCAGGTTCTTCTTCCTCAGCATATATCAACATCCTATATCTGGGATGCATTTTTATCCCACCAATTGCACTTTGTTTCCTTTTTATTGTAATATATCAAATCAAATGAGACTCTGCGAGTAGTAACCAAATGATAGCATTTATTTGAGAGTACACTTGAATTGAACTGAAAATTTTAGAAAGTAATTGGACCTAAAGCTCTTCCTTTTTCAATGTAATTCCCAAACCTTTTCTTTTAGTTAAAATGCAATTAATACATACAGTGGCAGAGCAAAACTATAATTTTACTGGGTTCAGTAATTATTAGTCTTCAATTTAAAAAGAAAAAAAAAGAAATAAACTTTAATCGATCCTTGAGAAAACTCTAAATGTCATGACTCGATTCGGATTAGTTTAGATTGTTAAATAACTTTAAATGTAGTTATACATCCTAAGACACCAAATAGAAAATTTGAAAAAAACACACTTTAAAATTACTTATAATAATGTATAGAATATAAACACTATAATATAAGAGGATGGTGGCGAGTATGTCATAAAACACCCTTTTTTCTTTTTTCTTTTCTCAAATAAATATTTCTAAATTTATCTTAATTTAAGTGAGAAGAGGTAGGAGTCGAATCATAAAACGTACTTATATCATGTCAAATAATGCGATTTTGTCTTGTACAAACTAAATTGCGTTTAAAAGCCATGTTTATTTTAATATTATATTTATAATAATGGTTTGCCTCTTGTTAATTTTTTTCTATAAAAATAATGAGTGGAAGTCCGAATCTCTAATTGCAAAAGTAATTATTTTGAATAAAATACCGGTTTGCTCTATCCAAATTTCAGTGTTAAGAGTTATTGGTGAGCTTTCACTGTAATAAGTAGGTAAACATAATTAATTTTTACATAATTACAGTGGATTATTGGTTAAAGATAGATATTAATAGAAAATTAAAATTTACTTTAAAAATATTAATGTTGATGATTAATAGTGTATTTTCTAACAGTACAAAAATATGGCCGAGCTTAGTAAAAAGTTCAGAACTTTTCCATGAGGTAATCTCACAACAAAATAAATTCCTTTTGTAAAGCAATTGATAAGATTCTCCATGTGAAACAGCTAACATTCTTGATAATTAAGATTTGTAATCAATACTAAAAATCTATTCGATAGTGATTGTCTTCATTTTATAATAATATGAGTGTGATCTTGTTGATCTTTTCATTTTTACGAAAAATGGAGACTCTAAATTTGATTTCTTCACGCTATATCCGTCGGTAATTTGCTAATGTTTAAAGGGAATGTTTGTTTGGTTGTTAGAACTTTGCGTTAATCTAACTTATAATTATTATCAAACTTCTTCAACATAACTCACATCGAATCAAAAGTTTTAGAAAAAAAATAATAAAGAAAGAACCGAAGTAGTTGTTGTTTGTCAAATGTTATCTAATCTTAAAATTGTAATCGTTCTTGAGCTGTTGGGCACTACCGACCAATAACCAAGATGTTCCCTTTTACTTGGACAATGTTTTCTGACACTAATTGAAGTGATTAAAAAGTTCAATTAGAATTAGGAGAGAATAATTAACCGTTCTTTTTTGTCATCCCTATCTCTTATTAATTTATGATTTGGGGTTTGAAGCTGCAAATTCTTGATGCCTTATTGCTTTTCTTTCCACACTTTTTGACAATATTCATGTTGTAATGCAAGTCAATAGGTCAACTATTTGGTTCTATCTCTAGCTAATAATGTATTGCATGCTAAGTTAACACAATTGGGGTAGGCACACTATGTTTCCATTTATGTAATTTTAAGAAAAATACTCTTCATCTTCTGAGAATTTAATTAGTTTCATTCTAAAAATGGAAATAAATTACAATAATTACTTCTTGTTGCTCTCCCCATTACTTAGAGAATGATGATCACATCTTTAGAAAATGTAGATATTTTTAAATTTTATTTAGAAAATGACATTTGCCTAATTAAACTTAAAATTTTGGCACAACTAGTGAAGGGGTATATTGGATTTTCTGAAAATTTGAGTTCATGAAATTAAAGATGAGTTTAAAGCAATATGGGTTAAAAGGTTATAACTAAGTTTGTGAATATAATTGGAGAGAATCAATATAAATCTGTTTAAAACTAATATCATCACCGAAAAGAGGGGTAAAAAAAGTGATAGCTTTATATATATTTCCATGGTGTGTGAGAAAGAGCACTAGGCACAAGCTGCCAAGAAACATGTCAATCCCTGCTCCAGTCTACGGTAGGCATTTCATTTTCAGCACTTTTAGTTGCGGGTAAACTATGCTTTCAATCACTTTAATGCTAATTAGTGGACTACTACAACTTATTTGTGCTAATTGATTTCATTTTAGACTTCACTTTCCCACTTCTGCTTCTCAGCTATTCAAATCTGTATATAGCAGTTTTAATTTTAAGGGGTTTTTAATATAAATAGTCCATTAAATTTTACCACATTCTAAAAAAGATCACATTTTTGAAAAATAATTATCGAAATAATTACTTTTAATTATAAACAAAATATAAATAGTTTTATAAACATAACATAACCCTTTCAAAGTTAAAATATGGTCCATAAAATGTTATTTTCATACTTAAAAATGGAGCTTTTCTGATACTGTCCCTAATTTTAATATGACTTAACATGTTTTCATTTTTCTTTAGTTGTATATGGATGATTAAGTTTGTGAATTCCTATTTTAGTTTTTCAACAAGGTTATATATTTTTTTTTATTGGTTAGAAATGCCTTATTATGCATACAAATTTCAAATAAATTCTTTAACCTTTTTCTCGTCCAAATGCTTTATATCATGAATCTCAGGTTTAGATTGACAAAATTTCAGATAGAAGTCACAATTAATATATGGATAATGAAGCTTCTAAAAGAGGTTAAGAGCTTAGCATAATGATTAGTACTTATTATGTTATAATGTAATTTATTGATTATGAATTCGAATATTTATCTGAGTGTGTTAGTAGGAGAGAATAACCCAATATGTAATTTTGATAATTTTTTTATTAGTAACTTTTGTATTATTAATTTGATTGTATCAAATACCAACTTAATTTGAATGACAATGAAAGATGAGGAAACTATTATTGTAAAACGTTTATCACATTATCCTCTTACTTTCTCCACAGTAAGAAGTACTGAGTTGACTTGGATATATTGGTAGGCTTGCAATTATAGTTTAGCATAGGAAAACTACTGTAGTGGTGATATATTTTTATTACTTTGACAATTGTATGACTCAAAAGAATTTTTTTTAAGGGTTTTCAAAAAAAAAAAAAAAGATTAGACTCTGATATATGTATAAACAAAATCTATTTGATAGAGAATTATATTGTGAGGTGGTCCGTATTACATGGGTGAAGCATTGTGAGGTCCTCCTCACATATCCACGACCTCTTTTTTATTTTTTCAAAAATAAAATTATAAATTTAATAGTTCTACTTGTTTTATGCGATATTTTTTAAATAGTGTCAAATTTGTAAACTGTGACATCCCTAAAACTAATCTCAAAACTAAATACAAACAATCTATAATTTTATTTATATAAAAAAAAAAAGTCCGCATACCACACTCAACCATAATACATAAGGTGATGGTTCATATTTGAAATAAATGAATAGAAGAAAATTTTTTAATCTATTATATATAAATACAATGAAAGTTATTAAAACAACTCCTTTAACTTTGCTTTTAATTAATACAATTTTTATTAAGAAAATTTTTCTTAATTAATTGTCAGACTTTAATTCTATTATTAAAAAATATGTCATTACTCAAAATTTTTTCCAAATTATAATGATAAAATAAAATAAAATTCTTAATTTACAAAAAATTTATAAAATAGGTCAAATAATTAAGTAATTTTTGAGAAAAATGGAAAGCAATTTAAATTAAATATAGTTACCATTAATTTTTATTTTTTATTAGGGATTGTAATTAAAATATGGTAGAATATTAAAATATCTCATTTCTAAATCAAAGGTTAAATCAATGGTAATTTATATTGCTATTTATTTTAAGTAAATCAAATCATAAAAAAAAATCTATTATTAGGACAAATTCATTTTTTAAGGCTATGTTTTAGTTAAAAATTATTAAAATATACTGTATGTATTAAAAATGGAAATTTTATTTTATAATACTATTTATTATTTTAATTATTTATTAATATAATTATGTATTTTATTTATTTTATTTAATAATTATTTCTAATCACATAAAATTCATGTAATTATGTATTTTAATTTAATTCATTAAAAAATAAAAGTTTTAGTTTTTTTATGGAAATTAAAATTTTGATTGATATATTTTAAAGTCCATGGAAATAAAAGATATGCTATTACCCAAAACTTTTCTAAATTATAGTGACGAAATAAAAAAGTAAGTTTTTAATTTACAGAAGTTTTATCAAATAGGTCAAATAATTAAGTAATTTTTGAGAAAAATGAAAAGCATATTAAATTTAGTCTAATTATTATTAACTTTTACTTTTTATTAGGGGTTGCAATCAAACTATGGTTAAATATCAAAATTCTCATATCTAAATCAAAGACTAAATTAGTGGATAATTTATATTGTTACCAATTTTAAGTAAATCAAATCATTAAAAAAAATCTATTGTTAGGACAAATTCATTTTTTATGGCTATTATTTAGCTAAAAATTATCAAAACATATGTATTAAAAATGGAATTTTTATTTTATAATATTATTTATTATTTTAATTATTTATTAATAGATTTATGTATTTTATTTAATAATTATTTCTAATCACATAAAATCCATGTAAGTATGTATTTTAATTTAATTCATTACCAAAAATAAAAGTTTATGCTTTTTTATAGAAATTAAAATTTGATTGATATATTTTAAAAACCGAACAAAGAAAAGTTAAATATAAACATTTAAATCATTATTGAATAAAAAAAAATTATTGGTCAATGGAAATCCATTAATTCTGGTGATTTTCATATTCATTTTTGTTCTTTGCATAATAAGTGAGAATTAAACTTCTATAATATATATTTATAAGAATTTAAATTGAAAAATAAATTATGAAAAATGATTAAATTCAAATTAAAAGCGATAATAATATATTATCATAAGTTGACTTTACAATAAAAATATGTAATTATTATATTTCCATAACATGAACCATTATAATTATAATATGAAAATAATTTTAAAGATAGAAACCTTATAAATTGTTGCAAGAATTATATTTCATAAAGATAGAAACCTTATAAATTGTTGCAAGAATGATATTTATAAAAATTGGTGGCAAACTAGCATCAATCATTTGTCTTTGAATAAATAGATTGAAATGTATAATACTTTCTTAGATATTTTTAATGGTCTTAATATTTTTTTTAAGCAAATATGTATTTTTTATAATTATTAATTTTATTTTTTTTTATGTTCAATTTTAAGCATATTCTTGATATATGCAAGTACATATTTGTTTGCTAAATGATCACAATTATACGCTTTTCTGTTACTATTATTCTGAGTTGAAACATGCTTCCTCTTCATTACTTTAAATGAGTATTCAAATATTTAGTTAATAGTAAAAATGCAAAATCGATTTTTTCTTCTCCTTTCATTATGGTGGCTTAAGATGCAGATTTTATTTATTTATTTATTTATTTGCAGGAACTTATTCTGTATCTTCATTTAAGTTGTAAGTATGTTTTCAATTTACTTTTTACATTCTCTTTTTATACATTTTTCACTATTTCAAAAGTTAATCTTATAACTTTTTATTCAAACACTCTTTTGTGTTATTTTGATTTTTTTACCTCCAATTTTTGTTTACATTTTGTAGGAACATATCTATATTTTTTATTCAAATTCAAGAGATTGGATAATTACTTTGATTCTTTTTATGGTTTTCTATAAAATTTTTCTTTTAATCAATTCATTTATGATTTATCCTTTCATTTAAAAATTTTTCATGTTTGTAGCTATTTCAATCAAACACTATGTACCAATTATTTATTTGTTTGTGGTCCACCATTTTATTTACTTTCGGTGTATATTTATTATACAATTAAAAAAGACCAATCATATTTTTGTTCTATTTTTTTACAATTTTTTTTTCATCATGATATACTTTTTTTATATGTTAATTACAAATTAATTTGTTTTGGATAGATGGAAAAAACTAATAGCAATTGCATTTGTTTGGTGTTGACTTCCACTCTCTCTAATATTATATTACTAATATTAATTAGTTGATTTTTTATGTTATACTAAGTGATATTGTATGATTATTACAAACGTAAATGTGAAGAAAGATAAGGGATGACTTAAAAAAATATATAATTTTGAGAAAAATAAATCATATATAAGGACCGAGTAATATAATGGATAAAAAAAATAATATAAGGACATGAAATTGAATTCGATAAATGTAAAATTTCATAAAAAGATTAATACAGTTCTAAGATTGTAGTGTTTCAATATATCGGAAAAAGGGACCGAATGTATAACGGACAAAAAGGTTTGGAATCTTTTTGGAGGTTTTCAAAATACAGGGAACTTTTATAAATTAACACAAATTTGAGGGATCAAATTGTAAATCTTCCTATATTATATGATAAGTTCTGAAAAATCTATACTCATTTCAATATACAATTCATATCCAAACTAATAATTAAGGAAGAATTTTTCAAAATAAAATACATGCTGTAAAAAATTTAAAATAAAATTTCTCAGTCATTTTTATAATTTAAAATTATTGAATGCTAATCTTTAGGCTAATTTTAGGGACTGAAAAGAAGATGAACAACTATTTACCATGTATCTTCTCCATATTATAAATTTATTTTATGTAAATAATTGCATTATATTAAAAGTTTGATTTCTATTAAATTAATCAATATTCTAATTACTCATTAAAAATTTTATATTTCAATTATAATACTCTATTTTAATAATAATTTAGATCATTCCTTTAAAAATTATCACTCAATTATATTAAAAAAAAATATGATTTGTTACTTCATTATTCAATATTCTAATTATAATATTTGTTATTTTCAATTATATGTAATTTAACTTTTCATCTATTCGGAGAATTTTTAAAATTTAAATCTACTATTAATATCATGATTGAAATTTTTAATAGCTTGATCAAAATTTTTAGTGCCTAATTGAAATATTTTAAAAGTATTCAAATCTTTAATGAAATTAATTTAAAATTAATTTAAACTTTGTGGTATTGGTTGTGCGATGGATGAGAGATTCGATTTTAGAAAATGTCATGAGGCTTCGATTGATAGTATGAAGGAGATCGAAATATTGTTGTGAAGTAATGATATGAAACAAAGGAATTTGATTAGAGTATTGTTCGCAAAATAAGAAGTGAAATCACCTGCTCTGTTGCACATTGGAGAGGTACAAAGAAAAAATATGAAGCTTGAATTCACCTTCTAATAAAAAAAAAATATTAGGAAAAAATTAACAAAATTTTTTAGGTCAAAAGTGATTGTTAGTATAAAGGGAGGGGAGGAGGTGGAGGTGGGCAGAGCAAGTGGCGAAGGTAGTGGTGGTGGTGGTGGAGATAGGATATGCGGCAGAGGTGAGAGTGGATTGATGTTGAAGATGAACTTTAGAATTTTATAGTTCGTATAATTATAAAGTTGTCCCTGAACTCCATGAAATTATTAAATTGGCCATAAAAATTTGAAATATGTCCAATTGATTTCACATCAGATGCAACAACGCCTTAAATTTTAAATTGGTAGTGAAATTAGTAAGTTGATGTAAATGTTTAAGGCAAAAAAATGCATTTTGGAGTGAAAACAAGAAAAATCGCACAATCCCGAGTGAAAACCATGTCTATACCATAGTAAAACTAGGTAATTATTGTAATAATATATGAATTATTTTTTTTAAAAAATGTTTTAATAACAATATCTTAATCAATTTAAAAAATTAACATAAAACTAGAAGCACACAAATATCCACCTTACATATATTTACGTGCAACGTGCGAATAAGATACTAGTAGAAATAAATAGAAGAATTTAATATTAATTACTCAAAAAAGGTCTGTCAAATATTATTACTCAAAAATAGTCTGTTAAATTTTATGTATGTTACTTTATTTATAATATGGTTCAGAGGAAGAATTTAAAATATCACACATATAATAAAAGTAAAAACATATTATTGAGTTCTAATAACATTTAACTAACTAAAAATAGAAAATTTTACATTACTATATTTATACATAAAATATTATTTAAATTATTTTCAATGAGAATTAAATTAATGTTATGTTAATATAATTTTATTATCCACACATCTTGATTTTTTTTTTTTGACATAGGCATTACGCACGCACCCAGAGAGCCATTTTAATTTGTGCAGGCGCAAAACTTCGAACCATCTTGATATTATTAAGTATATATGTTTTATTTTCAGATGAGTTTTCGTATTGGATTTTTCAAATTTTTAGCTTCTTCTTCTTCTCATAAGAAGTAATACAACCTAAATTATTATGTGAGTTCAAGAATTTGACTCTAACTTAATTTATAAATTTATATATAAGGGTATTCATTTGTTAAAATGAAAAAAAAAAATTTAAAAATCTTTACTAAATAAGAAAATAGAAAATTTTTTTTCGGACGATTTAAGAATTAATTAATTTTTACGAATTCTCCAATTTACTAAATTTAACACATAAATAATATTTTTATTTAACGAATATAACGTTTTGACAAAATTTCATAAAAATATAGCAAAAAATGCAATAAAAAAGAAATTCATCAAATCTCGACAAATTTTATGCATAAGTCCATAGATAAATAACTCTATAAGCATATAAGAAGATAGAAATAAAATAAAGAAACTAGGATTTATTTTGGTATTATTAACTTAAACGCCTTGATTCGGGAAATTAAGAAAATTTCGCGATTTACCGAATTTTGAGAAATCTTTAGACAAATTCTTTTACGAATATTTTTAACGAAATATTTTCCTCCAATTAAACAAAATTTAACGGTTTTAATTGAATACCCTTATTTATATAATTACATAAATTTTGACATAAACTCATATGGATAAACAGAAATCATTTGATTAAGAAAAAACAAAAACATTCATATGCTCCCAGACTATACAATTTTTGACATTTAGGCTTTTCGATACATGCTATCTACTTTTCTAAACCCCCTATACTGCATTCACGAGCCCAAAAAAACCTTAATTTAACAATGTGTATAATTCATCAACAAAAACATGGAAACCTAGTGCCTCCATTTGATTCAGATTCATAAGTTACATACTTGGAATTCCTCCTAATCCTGAAGCAAAAACCAATTCAATCATAATAAATAATCACTTGAAGAAATAAGACAAATTTAATGGTTTATTTTCATAAAATCATGGCATACCTCCATGTGGCGATAGAAAGTTATTTTATTGATGAACTCGTCATAAAAATTTAAAGAAATAATATAAGAAAAGATACCGTTTCTAAATCTAAAAATAATTTTTAGTCTAATTATATTTTAATTTTTAACTCTTAGAATGATTATATTCGTTTTATTTTAAATCGTTTATAATATATTTATATACTATTTATATTTTATTTATAATTAAAAACAACTATTTTTTCAATTATTTAAAAAAAATATATGATATTTTTTAGAATATGATAAAATCTCCACAAATCCTTCCAAACAAAAACCTAAAGCATTGAGCTTAGGCCCCATGTAAAGATTGGGTAAGTATGTTCTAATAAAACCTTAATCTTCTTTGGGCTAAACCTGCCCCAACGTTTAAGTAACCCAAACTAAATTTTTAGAGTCTTGTGTTTTTTTTTTTTCACTTTTTAAAGATATTTTGATTCCCATTGATGCAAATTGGGATACACATAGTGCTTGATTTATCAAGCATAAACTATAAGATTACAACAAATTTACATATAAAATCCAAATCTAATCAATCTTAAAACAGAAAAAGAAATTTGAAGCTCTAGATCTGGATTTAATATTCAACAAATATTCTTGAATCCACCAAAGATTAGCAGTCCTGAGATGAACAATTTCTAGCACCAAGCACTGTTCGTGCAAATCCATCTTCAAGATCTTGAGACACCATCTGGAGACCATAGGAAAAGAATAAGAATATCAAATTTCTAACACTCAAGATATATCTACAAGCAAGAAAAGAAGGTTTTGATGTATATTATAGATCTATCTCTGCACAAAGAAAAAGTAAAAAAATTCTAGAAATCAAAACAACACGGCAGAAAAAGTAAAAGAAAACCAAAGACAAGCTAAGAACTAAGAAACCAGCAAGAAAAACAAAGAAAAAGGGAAAAAGGGAGGGAAAACAAAGAAAAAAGGGAGGGCCACTGCCAGTGAAACCACCGACAGCAGCTCAAGGGAACAACCAAGAAGCCTCTAGAAAGTAGGAGCACAGAGAAGAAAGATAATGAAAGAAGAGCAATGATAATTTAATGGGCATAATTTTTAGAGTTTTGATAAGTTTAAAACATTCTAAAAGAAAATCATATTTTTTAAAAAATAATTTAAATAACTACTTTTTTAAAATAAACAAAACATAAATTAAAAAAATTATATTTTTATCCATATATTTTTATATATCATTCAATTTTTTAAAATAAACTATTTTATCTCTCTATTTTTATTCCGTTAAATAATTATATTCTTTTAGGGTCAATTATATTGAAAATACCTGAACTTTGGGGGTTCTTTCACTGCGGTACCTAAACTTTAAATTCTTACATAAAAATAGCTGAACTTTAAAACAATTTGCACAAAAATAATTTTACCCAGTTTCAGGTCACCAGCCGG
>CATIWJ010167153.1:0-24048 GCA_949640765.1 Croton laevigatus | reverse complement strand
TCTAGATTAAATGCATGTCGTACATGTGTTGTCTTGTTCATTGGTTTTCTTGATTCTTAAAGCTATTAATTGATTAAATCTATGATCGTATCTAGGTTGTTAATTAATAAGAGCAATTAAAATACATGTTTTTAGTTGTTTAATCTTAAGAGAAAACAGGTTTTTAAGACCAACAATGAATATCTTTGATAAAAGAATTATATTTGTAAGTCTATGATCACTACTCGTCAATTGTAATGGTAACCAACAACCAAGGTTTGTTCTCATTGATTTCCCCTATTTTTACTGCAATTTTAGTGTGATTTTGTTTGCTGGAATTCTTCTTAAAATTGTTTTCAGTTTACATTCAAAAACCCCCCATCATTTCTGTTCTAGCACTTAGAAATAAACTTGACTAGTCCCTGTGGGATCGACCCTACTCATCACTATATACAAATCCTTTAGAGTAGGTAATTTTAATTTGGTGGTTTCGACGCCCATCACCCATATCAATAACCTCATTGATATTTTTCGGAAAATGTCAACTTTAAAGCATAGCAACTGAAAATAATGTGTCACTAACAGCTGGATGACAGATTCTGGCATTCCAACTTCCCTCAAGAATGCTATATTGGTACTAATCCTTGCTTCCTCCCGTGCAAAATATCTTGACGCAGTGCTCATTGCTTTTATAATGATGGGATCATCAAACAGCAGATTACTTTTAAGCAATTTATAAAGAGGAATAAGTCGATTCCTTAAGCTTGTCCCTAATACTCTTGGGTTTGTAGATACAAGCTCTGCAAGATTTGTGCCAGTGATCCCAATGGAAGAGAAAAACTGAAGCTTGCTATCAATAGTTTTCTTAGGATCAGCTAAAAGTACATTTGGCCATAACTTAACAATTCTGGCTATTTGGAAATGGTTAAAACCATGTTTGTTGAAAAGAGCAAGTATAGAGTCCGGCCGATCTATGGTTTGAAATTGCACTCTCTTTGAAACAACATTAGCATCTTCCGGCGATAACCCACATGAATTTATGAGATACGATACTGTAAAATAATGTTCTTTCAGTTGTTTTTCACCACTAATTGTTGATGACACAGATCTGGGGATAATAACTGGAGAACATTCAAGAATCCTAAAATCACAAAAAGTTCTCAAAATAGAAGACAGCGAATGTGGGGTTCTATTGTATAGCAAAGAAAACATACTGAAACGAATGCAAAATTACCCAGAAAAGAAATGGAAGGAACGAACTTACAAAACAAATCCTTTACACATCGCAGTATTTTGATCAAATTTTGTTCTTCAGGGTTATGCAGTTTAATAGATTTTGGGTAAAAGGGAGACTAAATTAGATTTGTAGAATTCGCGAAGAAAAACGGAAAAGAAAAGAAGAACGCAGGGTGATAAGATTGGCTAAGGAAGGAAGTTATGATGCACTGTGACTGTGAGGGTGGGTTTGGGGATTGAACTTGCGAAGATTCAAAGAGAGGGGGGAGGGAAAGAGATAAAACGGTACCGTTTCAAATATACATTGAGATGAAAATTGAAACTAGAACCTTTTTTTCGTAAATCGAGTCTTGTAAATTGAAACTAGAACTTTAAGTTTTTATTATTTGTTGAGAATCGAAACTAGAACTTTAATTTGGTAAGATCCAATCCTTTTATGCCCTCGTTTAGTGGAAAATAC
Organism: Croton laevigatus; assembly: GCA_949640765.1. NCBI lineage: Eukaryota > Viridiplantae > Streptophyta > Magnoliopsida > Malpighiales > Euphorbiaceae > Croton > Croton laevigatus. Next base: position 22,373 of record CATIWJ010167153.1, on the reverse strand, counting down.
TTGTCTAAACTTGCTACTCAAATGTCGGTACTTGAAATTACGATCATGCTATTATCGAATTTCTTTATTAGTTAAGAACTTTTTTACAATCAAGCTATTATCGAATTTCTTTATTAGTTAAGAATTTTTCCATTTACGAAACATTTCATATGGTCAATTGGAATTTGAACATTTCTTTTACGTTTTTATTTTTTATTATTATTTTAAATAGATATAAATTTACGCACCAGGATGTGAATAGGGGGATTCGAACTCAATCTGTTAGAGCATCTCCAATGCAACACTTTCTATTAGCTTATGTGTCATACATAATAGAAAGTGTGAGAAGCAATGTGCACAAATGTCTATGAACACACACCCACTTGAAAATTTTCATCTCCAATGCAACACTTTCTATTTTATTTTTTCCTTCTTTCTTAAAATTAAAATTTAATTTTTGACCAATCACTATACAACATTAAATGTAGACATTGTCAAGAAGGCTTTCTAGAAGTAGAAAGTGACCTTGACAATGTCAATTCCACATAAGCTTGATATTGTAAATGGACATTAGCATTGGAGAGCTTTTTTAAAAAAAGTCTTCTATTTTACTTATGTGTCATGTGCACAAGACCAATTTCATGTTGCATTGGAGATGCTCTTAGAACTCGAGAGCAAAAGTCTTACAACCTCTGCTGGCCCCACCCATATGTGAATAAGAAGATTCGAACTTTGTTATGACTCAAAATCAAAAGTCTTATCATCTCTGCTAACCCCCAATTATACCCAATAGACTTCAGTTTAGCGCCCCCACTCGGTTATAGGCGATCGCTACTTAGCATGGCGTTTTTATTTCACTTCATTTTAAAAAGTAGTTATAATTTTATTATTTATTTCATTAGTTTTAATAAAGTTAGAAAAACCTTCAATTTATAGCCGGATTGGGAATTCATTATTGACCCATGCAAGTCACAATACATTTACCAATAAATTATGCTATCTTAAATCATTTGTAACCTATCGAAATTCTGATCATTTTTGCAACACAGGGCATAATATAGTGGAAAGTGAATTACTACCTCCGTTTTTATGATATGTTTACATTTCCGTTTTTGGGTGTTTTTTTTATTTGTTTACATTTCCATTTATAGTAAGTTTTGTAAATGTTTATTATTATTTTTTTATTGGTATTAGTGAAAAAGTAAGTTTTTAAAGGGTTAGTAATTGTTTATTATTATTTATGTATTGGTATTTGTGAAAAGTGGATTTGTATTGGTATTGGTGAAATAGTGAATGTAAAGATATGAGAAAAACGGAGGTAGTACAACGTAATAGAACAACATAACCCAGTTCAAATCTCCCTGAAATGTTACTTATATTTTATCCTTTATTTCCCTCAATTCTTGAAAGGAAATGAATGTTTCTTCACACTTACAAGATCAATGTTTTTCATTAGTACTATAAACTACTTATTATAATATATAATATAATCCATAATTAGATTTTTCTTTTTTTTTTTTTAAAGTTGAAGTTACCAAACTCTTCAAAGAAACCAAAGTGTTCCATTGATTTACAGTTAAGCAGCAAAAGATGATTTAAGAGGTCCTAGAAATTTTGCTTATACCTCAATTAATGAAGAAACAAAATATTACTTAGATGACGACCTTGAAGAACATTGAAAGATTAAAGTCAAGGTTAGATGAATGTATAAACAAAGTTCCCTACTTGTTCAACTCTCGAGAATCAAATAACAGAGAATTAGAAAAGACGCAACATTTGTATATCAAGAATGCACGATTGAATTCAACAAACTATTCAAATTTCAAAATGTTTTTGGACATATTTAGATAGAAAATGTAGTTCTTGAGGACACATCTTACCTTCAGTGGCATAGCTAGGAATTTGGTAGATGGGTCCTGATGTTTCCGTGGCTAAATGAGAGAAACTACACGAGCCGGGGTTCACCTTGAGAGAGCCAATGGTTAGGTCTAACTGGTCTGGTCCTGAAATCAAAGGAAAAAGCAAGGGTGCTGCCTTGGCAGACACTCCGATGCCTAAGTCAGACCTGGGATCAGTCGGTATGTAAATAGGGAAATAGAGAGAGAGTAGAGAAGTAGTAAGAGAGAGATTACCCGTGAATAGTAGCCTCTTGGGGTATTTATAGTTGAGGATTCTTAAAGAGTATTTTACACGTTAACCCTCTGTAACGAGAACAGTAATAACAACTCCCCTGTAATGATGACAGTAAATGTCAACTCTTTGTAATGATAGCTGTAATGTATATTTAAAAGCTCATACTTTGTCAGAGTATGGGTTGCGTGTCCGTTTGTCCAAACCATAAATGGTGATTAGAAAGGGCGTGACCGGAACTGATCTAAGAAGCACTCCTTCGGTACCGACCTGAGTATCTGGGTACCGATCTGAGTGCATTGGAGGTTAGGCACCGAGCGCTGACCTCCAGGTACCGATTTGAATGTCTTGGAGGTCAGCCACCGAGCGCTGACCTCCAAACCTTGCCTATCAGGCCGGGCTTATATTAGTCTTGGGCCTTCGCTTGGCCCAGATGAGGAGTTCTGACCGCGTGGTCCTTTTGGCTCTAGCCCCTGAAGGGGCGATATCATCAGGTCCTAAAATCCTGGCTATGTATGGTAATTCACAAACCATTAATATCAAGTTCAAAATTAAGACCAAATTAAGACCGAAATTTATATTAGAGAAAAGCTAAAATCAAGTTCGAAATCTCCATCTTACCTTAATTGCACAAGCAAAAATGGCAATTATCAGTAAAACCATATTATGAGTTTTGTTCCGACGTCTCCAAGAAAAGGATTGGTCGCAACTTCTTGAAGTCTAATCCTTTTTGTCCTGAAATCATTATAGATTAACATTGTTATTAACTGCAATGAGAATAGTAAATCTTCAAATTAATACCTCAACTTTATAGCACAGCCTACATATAGTAAAATGATTGCAGGTTCACAAATGGCATCACAACATGCATTTGAGAAAGTTGAGCTTGCAAATGACAATCACCGGAGGAACAAAGATCAAGCAAATCATGATAAGTTTCTATTGTTCGATAAATTTCAATAGACTAGACATAAAAGTTCTTATATAGCATGTTTCAGTTAATTGTTCTGCTCTCCATATCTATTGGTCATACAACACTATTGCACCAACACTGTAGCCGTTGAATCCCATGAAAACACGTCATACTTTAAAATTAAATTTTCATAGCTGCGTGATTGTAGAATTATCTATTTCCTATGATATTTCCCTATCCCTAACAATTTCTTATTTACTTCAGAACTACATATAATTCCAAAAAGATATATAAAATCAATAAAGAATACTCACCTTAAGGATGAGATGTATTTCTCTATCCCTTGTTTCTGTTCAGAATCAAATTAGAACCAATTAAAATGCACAAACCATTAACATATTAAAATAGTATTACCTCCGTATTTCTTGGTCCTTTACATTTCAAACAACATGATTAGATTGAAGTTTGGTGTTTATAGTTTGATGGGCTAGGTTAGGTAGATTAAAATATGTTTAGGTTAATTATAAAATATGATTACTATAGTTTAGTTATATATAAATAATACTTTAGTCTACCTAACCCAACTCATTAAACTATTAACACCAAACTTAAATCTAATCATGCTGTTTAAAATGTAAAGAATAAAAAAATACGGAGTTAGTAGAATCCAAACAAGTAGTTAATCAATTTTCTCCACATAATGCAAAATATGTGGAGAAAATTTAAGTTAATCCCATTTTCAATTTGTAATTTAAACCCAAAAATAATTTAATTTTAATTAACTTCATCTATCAATTTGCATTCACTTAATCTAAACAAACAATTTAATTTCATCCCATTGTCAATTTATAATATAAACCCTAAAACAATTTCATTTAATTTAATAATCTCTACCCTATCAATTTACAATTCATATAATGTAAACAAACAAACAATTTAAATAAATTTAAACTATTTTCAATTTCTAATATAATCCCTAAAATAATTTAACCCTAAATACACTCTCTCTAAACAAATTATATTTAACAAATTATTTAACCAAACTTACCTCTAATTCTGGCAGAAGCGATGGCGGTGGCAGAGGCAGCAGGCGATGGCTCAGTGGTGGCGCGACGGATAGGTGGCACTCTCCTCACTCACTTTTGTCTCTCCCTTCCCAATTTCTATTAGCAGCTCCTGTGTTGTTGCTGCTATAACGCTCATAGACTAAGACTAGCGGTGTCGTAGGATACGAACCGTAAAATTTAAATAAAAATTATAATAATAATAATAATAATAATAATAATAATATTTATTAATAAAATGAGTTAAGTAAGATTTAAAAAAAATGTGTGTTAAGATTAAATAAAAAAATTAATCAAAACTAGTGAGATAAGATTGGAAGAAAAAAATAATAAAATAAATAAAATAATAAATAAGTTGAGGAATGGACAAAAATTTGAGAGAAGAAAAAAAAAGAAAAGAAAAAAAAACAAAAACAGAAAGGGAAGAACTCGAAGAACAGGGACCGAAAAAAATTCAGATGGGGGATTTGGTTTCTTGCATTCAATCAAAAATCCGAGCTTGTAGAGTTGTAGTACTCGGTGAGGGGAGTTGATTGCTGGTGAGAACTCATCCGACCGCCGCCGGACGGCGACGAACGAAGCAAACAAAAGTTGAAATTTCAACTATTTATTTGAAGTTTCAAACGGAGATTACGCCGCTTCCGATCATCGTCCGACCGCCTAGAAGGCATCAACAAGTAGCCGCCGTTGAGAGGAGTCCAACCGTACCGGCCTCGTCGCCAACCGTCGCCGGAAACGGCAACGGGCCTTCTTGGGCCGGCTGAAGAACGAAACCAGAACAGAGGAAGAGGAAGAAGGAAACGAGCGTGAAGGCTGCGTTTTGGAAAATTCCGGAACGGTCCTTCCGCTTTTCCTCCGTGTGCAGGTTAGTCCGAAAATTTCATTTCGGCCCCTGAACTTTGCTGCCGTTTACATTTGAGTCCAGCCGCATAACAGAATTTGGAAAATTACAAACAGGTCCCTCCATATTTTACATATTGACCCCAGAAGTTGCTTTGGCTCTTCAAATGGGTCCAAAAATTATAAAACAGCCCCTAAACATTATTTTTCAGTGCAATTTCGTCCAACCGACTATTAAATAAATTGTTTATTGAATTTTAAATATTTATGGACCCAAATAAAATTATGAAAATTATTAAAAACACATAAATAATAATATTGGGACCCAAATATTTATTTACTGGACTTATTAAATATTCGAATAATATTTTTAGGATCCGAAAACACTGAGGCGCGTGGGAATTGAAAGGATTTGCGCATAGGAATATTTTTGCGAAAGGATAACCAGGTTTGGTACTATTTTTATAGTATTCAAACTGCTTCTGATTTTTGATTATTTATTTTGAGTAATTAATTTAAGCATTTAATATTTTCATTGCTTTGAAATAAATAAATTATTGAAAACTCGAACGTGTGTTCGAGTCGTATAAAAATTGTTTGCTGTATTTTTAAAATACCGATGCAGTAGATGCAAGCGCAATGCTACTAGCACGGCAAAGGTGAAAATTTTGATATTGATTATATATTAAATAAATGCTATTGGAAAAATGTTATTGAGAAATGAAATTTCTTAATGCTCTATCTGGACTATGGAATCCTTGAGATAAGGATATGTCATGACATATGGTTGAAAACTCTGCGCAGTGAGAAATGGAAAAGTGAATAAGAACAATTCGTGAATAGCAACGATCTATGTCCGAATTGCAATGTGTTTGTGAACAATTCGTGAATAGCAGCGATCTATATCCGAATTGTGACCCTAGTCTTATCCTGGATGTTTAGTAATATCAGTAGAGCAAATGAAAGGTAAAAATGATTTGTGAAAAGGAAATGATTTTTTATTTACGATTGGTTTAAGGGAATTGATATTGAATTTCTAATAAAGAATTTTATGAGATAATCTTTAGATTTAATTATTTTTATAAATATGTTCACATGAAAGGAATTTGTCAACTGGCTTAAAAAGCCAATGTTTTATTTTATTTGCAAAAATTATATATGTACCCACTGAGCATGGAGTTGCTCAGCGAGTTATTTTCTGTAACTCGCAGGTCCGTTAGTAGACAATTTGGAGGAGCAGCAAGAGCAAGGAAGGTTCCCAGACAAGTAATCTCTTTGATATTTGTTTTTATTCAATATAATTGGCATGTATATGAGTGGGATTATGTAATAGCTTTGTGTTTTAATTTATTTAAGGAATATAATAGTGAACAAACAGCGCTGTGACACCTTAGTTTGTCCTATTCGTAGGGTGAATTTGGGGTGTTACAGCTACTTTCGTTCCATCCTCTTTAATTTTGGATTTATTTTTGTTTTCAATAAAACGACATCATGTTGCATAAAAAAAAAATAAGTAAAACAGGGCGTTTTGAATATTTCCTTCCTTCCTTCATTTCTTTCCTTCTCTTCCTTTTCTTTCCTCCACCTTCTTCCTTGCATCATCCCGACTTCTCACCGCCGGCCCTTCCTTTGTAATTCCGGCCCCCTCCACTGTCCAAGGAAAAAAATTTTCCCAAAATTCCATTGGGGCCCAACGCCTCCAATTGACCCATGCTAGCTCCGCCCATGCTTACCTTCATACACGCCCATCAAATAAGGAAGATGCTCCTCATGTTTCTCCACATACCATTCTAGGAACGATTTCTCTGTTTTGTGCACCACCCAAGAAAAACTGGTATCCCTCGCCAAAAGACCTTTCAACATCAAATTTTAACAACTAAAGCCCTAAGGATGATTCTCTTCTCTAAACTGTAACTTAAAATATGAGGGATAGTAGCTATCACAGAAGGCTTCATGTCCATCACATTAACCAAAAAATCCATACTATTCATAATTTTCTTCTCTGATAAAAATAGGCATCCAGGATCATTTTTGAAAGCTGACATTATTTCATCTTTAGACCAACCCCATCTTCCATAAACCGCAATTTTGTGTTGCCAAGTAGACTCAAAATAACATGAAACTGCAACAAGAGCCTTGATAAACTTTGTTTCTATAGGACAGAACCCCATATCTATAACCTCATTGGTCTTCTGGCTGAATATGTCAACCTTAAATCATAGCAACTTGAAATAATGTATCACTAACAGCTGGATCATAGATTCTGGCATTCCAACCTCCCTCAACAACCCTATATTAGCCATAATTCTCACTTCATTTGGTACAAAATATCTTGATGCGGTGCTCATTGCTTTAATACTAATGCGATCACCAAGCTGTAGAGTACTTTTCAGCAATTTATAAAGAGGAATAATTCGATTGCTTAAGCTTCTCTGTAACACTGTTGGGTTTAAGGATATGAGCTCTGCAAGATTTGTGCCAGTGATTCCAATAGAAGAGAAAAACTCAAGCTTACTAAGAATAGATTAAAGTCTTATTTATATATAACTTAAGTAGAGTAATCATACTTTATAACTAACCCAAAAATACTTTAATCTACCTAAGCCAACCTATCAAACTATCAACACCAAATTTGAATCTAATCATGCTGATTTCAGTGTAAAGAATTGATAAAAACGGAGGTGGTATTTCTTTTATGATTTTCCTTGCATTGATAATTTTTTTTCAATTTGATAAAATACTTATAATGATATGATTTGATCCATTAGTTTTAATAAAATTGATTCAACTACTATCTCCATTATACTCTACTTCTTACATTTCTCTATTCTTTTAAAACACCGAAAATGAACTATGCTCAAGAAGTTACAGTACATTTATCATTAAATTATGCTATCTTAATTTCCTATTTTAAATCAATTCCTACCTCCCAAAATCCTAATTATTTCTTGATGTCAAAAGCATAATTTGGATTCTTAAAGTTGAAATGATCAAACTATTCAAAAAAAAAAAAAAAACCAAAGTGTTTAATTGATTTATAGATAAGTAGCCCAAGATGATTTGAGAGGTTGTTGCAAGTTTTACATAGCATAGGAAGAGTAGAAATTCTAGCATGCTTGGAATCAATACGGGATCTAGTCATTTTGCTTATACCATAATCAATGAAGAATTAATTCTAAGATCAAAACTGCAGGCGGAAGTTGTAATTTGTCGCTTCACCAAAACGGCGTCGTTCTGGAAGTGTTCAAAACGCCGCCATTTCAGACGAAATGTGGGCTTCCTCTGCATTTCCTTCACCTTCTTCGCCCGATTCCCTCTGCGTTGGATTTTATAGACCCGATAACCCGATTATCCCAATAACGATTTCGGCGACATAAGACGGCGATCTGGGCACCGATTTTCTCCTCTTGACCTCGCCAGTCCTTTTCCGATCTTAGAAAGAGTGGATGACGGTTGGAGCTCTCAGAAAACGCTTTGGAGTATCTCGGGTTACCCGATTGATAGTCCTGTCGAATTTCAGCTTTTCGGCTACAGGTCGGCCAATTCCTGCTGCTAAACTCGTTTGAATCAATCTCAACGTTCAATTTCTAGTCTTAATTTCTAATTTGATAAAGGAATTAAGAATTAGCTTTTTTGAATTTCCTACCTCTTTTTCCTCTCGCTTTTCCTTAACCGAACACCACAACTTCATTCACTGATTCTTTTTGCTTCCTTCATCGTAGCTTCCACTGCACTTACATATATCAAAATCCCTGCAAATGACTCATAAATATGAAATTCCTAGCTAAACTTTCAGTTCCAGAACAAATTGCCAAAGTTTGTTTTGGTCTTCACTGTTACCATTTTATTTGAGTTCTAATTCAAGCTACTGCCATATAGCCAGTGGCAGAGCCAGCCACGGAGGAGAGGGGGACCCAATTTTAAAAGCCCAGCACAAATTTTAAAAGCCTAGAAAAAATATTGTACAAATATACTGGTTCAAAATCTATGCTTTAACAACGGGGCCACAAGTAAAATTCTACTTTTTTTCCCATACTAATTATATATATTAAAAATTTCATAGGGCAATGCCACTCATAACCCATAACCCATACGTGGCTCCGTCATTGCATATAGCCATTAGTTACCACCAAATTTTCTTCCCGCTGACACGTACAACTTCCCACTCCAAATCTCTGCCAGCCAATTCTTCACTCCAAATTCCTTTCTAGCCCATACACTTCTATCCCTATTTTATTTAAATCCTAATTTGACACTTTTTTAATTTTAGTCCTATTATTCTTTCTAATTTCAATTTAATCCATTTTGATTAAATTTTTAGTACTATTATTTTTTATTAAATTATATTTTACTTAAATTATTACTCTGCCATACCGACACGTCTTTAACAGTCGAGATGTGACATATATAATTTGTTCTCCATTCTCATCATAATTTTTTTCCGATCCCCATTTTTATGGAGATCTCTAATCCCCATTTTAAATTTTAAAAAAATTATTAATATTAATTTTAATTAATTATTGGATCACAAAATATAAAAATAACTCTTTTAGTTTATATACTATAAACTAAGAAAGAAAATAATATATTAATAATCCATAATATTTAAAATAACTATTAATAAATTCATATTAATTTTTTCTATTAAAAAAATTTAATATCTTAAATTTAAAAAGAAATTATTTCTTCTTATTGTAGTAAGTTTGCGGTTGTCTCATTGATTCGAAGTTATTGGTGATTATGTTACATATTTCAAAATTGACAATACAAAATAAAAGAAAACTACGTATAATTTTTGTCTACCTAAAAAAAAAAAAACTAAAAGTTGAATATTGAATTAACTGCGTTTTGTTTGTCACCTTTGCTACATACTACAGTTTGGCCATATAATAAATAGAAATATAATTGAGTTGGATATATGATTGTTGAGTGGCATTTCAAATTCAAGTACATTTTTTTTTTAAATTTTTTTTAGAGAAGAGGATAAAATCATTCATTAAGAAGATATATAACATATGAAACTTTTTATATTAATTAGCTTTTAATTAATGAATAGAAAATTTAATTTTTTAAATTATTGACTATATCAATTATTATAATATTATTTTATTTCATTTACTCCATAAGATCAGAGATGGAGATTCCCACGGGACAGGGAGTATAAAATTTATCTCCACCTCATTTTCACTAATTGGAGAAAATCATGTCTCGCTCCCGGCCCTATGAGAAAAAATAATAGAAATTTCCCTTTCTACGGAGAATGAGGAGTCCCCGCCCATGCCTATCCCTAAGTAGAATGGAAAGAAAATTGTAAGGAAAAAAATAAGGGTAAATATTAAAAGTCTCATTATTTTAAGAATAGAGTTGATATAATTTTTGCTTGAATTGATTTTAAAATTAAAATTAATTAATAAGTATAAATTAAACAAAATATTTTAAACTGGTTTGAAGAAAAAAAAAATTAAAAATTGACATCTTTTAATCCACTTCGTCAGTGAGAAAAAAAAAATTAATTAAGGTGTATCAATTCTTTTTCGATAAATTTTGTTTATAACATCGATTTAATGAAACAAATTCAATCCTATCTGTGAGCAATATTTTCGGATTCTCTGTCTCCTCACCATCGTGGTCGACAATTCTCAAGCTACGATCTCTGTCTTAAGATTTTTAGTTTATTTTATTTTATCATTGAATCTCTTCTTTGTTTCTCAGTCTCTTCTCATTTTAGTTAAACCTAAGCATTTCATTTACTGCTTATTATTTTAGTTAAATCTTGTTTTGTTTAAGATTTATATTTAGTGAGATTAATTGCATATTGCTGATCCTCCGTGATCAACTCCAACCGCTACTTTCAACCTGGAATTGAGTCAATTGACCAAAATCGAACATACTAATATATTGTTTCTGCTATACTATTAATTTACTTAATTTGATAAGTAATAGCTTGAATTCTAGTCATGTTTTGTATATGACAAAAGCAAAGAAAGGATTCAGTAATTTTCTTCTTGCCCAATAATGTTGATTTTACTATCCAATCACACTATCTTCATTTATATTAATAGCGGATAATACATAAAAGTAGGAACATTCTTTTTTTTTTCATTTAGTTTAACTCATGCTTGAGCTATTGATTAGTTAAGGTTGGTTTGAAATAACATGTTTAGTAGTACCTCCACGTATGAGGATAAAGTTTCCTCATATAGCAGTAATTTCTGGAATTTTTTTTTTTGATAGATGTGAAAAGCAAAGAACATTACGTTCTCTATTTTTGAAGTGGAGTTTTTTGGCCAATGGATTAACTGCTCCTGTAACATATTTTGTCCATTGGATTATGCTTATCTAGGCCTATTACAACATAGTTTCAGGTTATTCGTTAGCGTTTTACATGTTGAAATACCAAACTCCATAGTATAAAGTGTTTGGTAGTATGGCAATACAGCTTAGAAGTTGAGCTAGTGTTCCACAAAATGATTTTTGAAACATGCTAATGTTTACAAAAGTTGGTCAATCTAAATGGAAAGGTGAGGTCACCAATATATGTCATGTTGGCTGCTTCCTCAACCAAGAATCGGAGCCTGCCTTTCCTTCCCCGTCTCTTCTTCTCATTATTTCTCACTTCCTCCATCCCATCTCCTCCATCAATCATCCTAATAATGTATCAATCATTTGGTTTTCAGATGAAGCTCACATACAGTGCAAAATCAACAACTCTCTAGATACATGTGCTGCTTTGTATGTTTCTCTATTGTCCTTTTTCATAGCTCACATACAGAGTTGAAGTCTAGATTGTCCAGCTGTCAACATGAATTGTGTTCCAGCTGTCAAAGATGAACCTGCACGAAGAGCCTCGGTAAACTTTGTCTGTGTGGGACGGAACCCCATATCAATAACCTCATTGATCTTCTTGCGGGAGATGTCAACTTTAAGGCATAGCAATGAAAAATGACGCATCACTAATAGCTGGATCACAGATCCGGCATTCCAACTTCCCTAAGTACGTTATAATAGCGTTAATATTTGCTTCCTTTGGTACAAAATATCTTGATGCGATGCACATTGCTTTAATATAGTGCGATCATCAAACTGCAAAGTACTTTTAAGCAAATTTATAAAGAGGAATAATTCCATTGCTTAAGCTTCTCCCTCATACTATTGGGTTTGAGGATACGAGCTTTGCAAGATCTGTGCCGTTGATCACAATCGAATAGAAAAAGGCCAAATACACATCCCTAAATTTTTCTATTTTTCTCTAGTGAAACCTTTAATTTTACGAACGATCTATTAGACACTTTAACTTTCATTTTCTTTAACAAAAAAATAAACATACGGCACTCCCAAGAGTGTGCGTGAAGTACAAGCTCCTTTTAGGGGTAAAAATGCTATTTTCAAATAGGTCCAAAGTGAATTTTTACCATCTTCTTCCTTATGCCAAGTGCCATTTTGGAATTTTCCAAACTCAATTTCATTTTTCTGTTTCGGCACTAATTGGAGCAAAGGAGTGGATGAAACTAAAGTACTCGAGAGCAATCTAACTATGGTTTTATTTTCTCATTTTCGTCACCATAATAGCTCGAAATATGCTGGATATGAGGATTTAATTCTAGGTAGAAAGAGATGAAAAATTGCTATTTGGTCCTTACTCGTTCGAGTAATTCACGTTCTATTTTGGATGAGTAGTGTGTTTTTTTGCTAAAAGAAATTAAAGTTGGAGTGTCTAATAGATCATTCGTAAAGTTGGAGGTTTCACTAGGAAAAAAGGGTTAAGTTCAGAGGTGAAATTATGTATTTGGCCTATAGAAAAAATCAAGCTTATTAGCAATAATTTTCTCAGGATCAGCGAAAAGTACATTTGGCCATAACTTAACGATTCTTTCTGGCTATTTGGAAATCATTTGAAACTATGTTTGTTGAAAAGAGCAAGTACAGAGTCTGGTCTATCTAGGGTTTCAAAGTGCACTCTTTTGGAAACAACATTAGCATCTTTCTGCGATAACCCACATGAATTTACGAGATTTGACACTGTAAAAGAGATTTCTTTTGGTTGTCTTTTACTACAAATTTTTTATGACAGAGATCTGGTGATAATAACGGGGGTACATTCAAGAACCCTCAAATCACATAAATTTCTCAAAATAGAATAAAGCGGATTTGGGGTTTTACTGTATAGCAAGGAAATCATATTGAAACGAATGCAAAATTACCCGGAAAAGTAGTGCAAGGAACAGACTTAGAAGATTGAAGAATCCCTTACCCAAAGCTGAATTCGATTAAATGTTGTTCTCTACTGTTTCGCAGTTTCATTGACGGCGCCAATCAAATAAACGAAAAAGAAAATTGGGATTTGATTAAAATGGGGAAGCCAGTTGGTTTTGTCATGGCGGGGAAATTGGCTTCGCATTTTGATGGATTTTGGTTTAGATGGGAAAGTGAAAATTGGATTTGATTCAATTTGCAAAGAGAAACGGAAACGAATGGAAGAACATACCGTTTCATATTAGCTAACACTTTAAGGTAAAATGTAATTCCAATTTATTTTTTTTGTCAAAAAAAAAAGGGGTAAAATATAATTCTAAATAAATGAGACTTTTGGTATTCATGTAATTTATTTTTAGTGTATGTGGAGTCCACTTTTTTTTATTACATATATATGAGCGATTATTTTTTAAGATGGAATAAAAAAAAATTACAGAAAAAAAAAATGAAGGATGAATAGTTTTAAAAGAACAAAGATTGTGTGTATTTCGGAGACTCGAAAGTGTAGGAGAATGAAAACGGTATGTTTCAATATAGAAAAACATATGTACACACTAATGAAATGGGGTATAAGTTTGGTTTCTTTGGATTTGAATATCCTCTATATATGATGAATAAAAAAAAAAGAATATTCTCTATATATATATATATATTTTGAGGTCAATTGGAATGTGCACATTTTTCTTTATTTACTATTACATAAATTCTTTTAAGACGAGACTTATAACGATAAGATTTATTTCACAAGTTGTAATAAAATTGGAAAACCTATAAATTTATAGAGGGGTTGATTATCGGCCTATCATCGAATTATAATGCATTTGTTTCTACAGGTTAAAGCATAATCTAGTGGAAAGTAAATCTCTTACCTAATAAAAAAGAACGCATCTTCCATCGCTATGAAAAGATCCTTATCACTCCCATCGCCATGAAAAGATCCTTATCATTTTCTTGTTTTATGAGTTGAAATTTATCAACCTAGCAGTGCGTCATTCACTGATTTATTAATAGCTAAGTAGCTCAAGATGATTTCGAAGGTTTTTGCAAGTTTTACCTAGGCAAAGCAGAAATGTTAGCTTGCTTGAAATCAATCCAAGTTCAAGCAATCTCGCAGTTTTGCTTATGTAAATGGAAAAATGACTAATCAGCATATACCTCAGTCAATGAATAATTAATTCTAAGATTGACGACGCAAATATAACATGAATATACTTCAAATCTATGTTCTTCTCTCAAGCATCAAACAATAGAAACAGAAAAGATGCAACACTTCTATATCAAGAATGTGAGAAAATAAATACTCCAAACTTCAGTTCAAATTGAAATAATCAAACTATTCAAATTGCAACATGTTTTCGGACATATTTAGATAGGAAGTGTAGCTCTTGAGGAAACATCCTACCTTCATACACATCCATCAAATATGGAACATGTTCCTTGTGTTTCTCCACAAACCTTTGAAGGAACAATTTCTCACTTTGCTGCAACACATAATAAATGCTGGTATTCTTCTCCAATAGACCTTTCAACATCAAAAGTTTAACAACTAAACATCTAGGAATGGTTCTGTTCTCTAAACTGAAAATAAGAACATGAGGAATTGTAGCTATCGCAGAAGGCTTCAGTTCCATCACATTAACAAGAAAATCCATAACACTCATAATTTTCTTCTCTGATAAAGACATGCATCGAGGATCCTTTTTGAAGGCAGACATTATCTCGTCTGTAGACCAACCACATCTTACATAAACCTCAATTTTGTGTTGCCAAGTTGAATCAGACATACTTGAAACTGCAGCAAGAGCCTGGACAAACTTAGTCTCTGTAGGGAGGAACCCCATATCAATAACCTCATTGATATTTTTGCGGAAAATGTCAACTTTAAAGCATAGCAACTGAAAATAATGTATCACTAACACCTGGATCACAGATTCTGGCATTCCAACTTCCCTCAAGAATGCTATATTGGTGCTAATCCTTGCTTCCTCCCTTGCAAAATATCTTGACGCGGTGCTCATAGCTTTAATAATAATGTGATCGTCAAACAGCAGATTACTTTTAAGCAATTTATAAAGAGGAATAAGTCGATTGCTTAAGCTTCTCCCTAATGCTCTTGGGTTCGCAGATACAAGCTCTGTAAGATTTGTGCCAGTGATCCCAATGGAAGAGAAAAACTGAAGCTTGCTATCAATAGTTTTCCTAGGATCAGCTAAAAGTAACTTTGGCCATAACTTAACAATTCTGGCTATTTGGGAATGGTTAAAACCATGTTTGTTGAAAAGAGCAAGTACAGAGTCCGGTCGATCTAGGGTTTCAAATTGCACTTTCTTTGAAACAACATTAGCATCTTCCGGCGATAACCCACATGAATTTATGAGATATGATACTGTAAAAGAAGGTTCTTTCAGTTGTTTTTCACTGCTAATTGTTGATGACACAGATCTGGTGATAATAACAGGAGAACATTCAAGAATCCTAAAATCACAACAATTTCTCAAAATAGAAGACAGCGAATGTGTGGTTTTATTGTATAGCAAAGAAAACATACTGAAACGAATGCAAAATTACCCGGAAAATAAATGGAAGGAACGAACTTACAAGACAAATCCTTTACACGTCGCTGTATTTCAATCAAATTTTGTTCTTCACGGTTTTACAGTTTATTGGATTTGGGGTAAAAGGGAGAGTAAATTAGATTTGTAGAATTCGCGAAGAGAAACGGGGGGAAAAAAAAAAAAAAGAAGAACGCAGGGTGATAAGATTGGCTAAGGCAGGCAGTTATGATGATGCACTGCGACTGTGAGGGTGGGCTTGGTTGGGGATTGAACTTGCGATTCAAGGGTGGAGCATGGGTGGGTTTAGAGCCGGGTATTTAAAACATGATTCCTCATATTTTGTCCCTTCTCGTTCACCGCCGTTAGATTTTTTTTTTTTTTATCACAGATTGGGTTGATAATTTAATTTAATGGATTTATCCACAAATTTTTTATTTAAAAAAATTAAATATTTTTTATACATTTAAATTATAAAATAAATTTAATTAATTACATAATCTATTAAATAAATTAAATAATTCATTTGATAAAAATAATATTTACTATTTTTTATGTTGAATCTCATTTGATTAATTAAAACATAATGTAACTTTTACAAATATAACATAAGATAGCTCAAATTTATATATTGATTATTCATAAATTTCAATAAAAGACATATTTTTATAATAATCTTTATAAACCACCGTATTCATTATCATTTAAAATTTAAATTTTTTAAATTATTAGTAAAATTATAAAATTATCATCGATGTGTGGGTTCAAGACGAGTATACTAAAACTCGTCCCTCCCCAAAATCGTATCGGATTTCATTATTAAAATTTATCTCCGTCTTGTATCCCAACGGATATGGTAAAATGTATTCATGCGAGTCAGATTTCAACAAATCATATTAAATGATTAACCCTACTTGTGAAGATTCAAGTAAAAAAAAAGAGATAAAAACGGTACCGTTTCAAATATTCATTGAGATAAAAAATTGAAACTAGAACTATTTTTGTAAATCGAGTCTCGTAAATTGAAACTAGAACTTTAAGTTTTTTTTTTTTTTTTCAATTTTTTGAGAATCGAAACTAGAAATTTAATTTGGTAAGGTCCAATCCTTTCATGTGCTCATTTAGTAGAAAATAATTGTCTAAACTTGGTACTCAAACTTGAAATTACGATCAAGCTATTATCGAATTTATTTATTAGTTAAGAATTTTTCCATTTATAGAACATTTCAGATGGTCAACTGGCATTTGAACATTTCTTTTACGTTTTTATTTTTTGGATGTTCAAATGAAAGCGTTAAATCGTGAAATTTATTAAATTCGTGAAATGTTTAACATTAAAAAATTTTGTTATTCGTTAAGTCGTAAGAGATTTCGTTTAACTCATTGAATCATGAAATTTACATTAAGAGAAACGATTTAATAAATTAAACGTTTAAAAACAAAGTTGCTAAATATGAAATTGTTGTTCTCCTCATTACCCACTACTTATTGAACATTTTATTATTGTTATTATTATGTTTGTTATTATGTAAAATATTTTTGTTATGTTTATTGTTATGTAACGTGGATTTAAATAAAATAGTTGTATTATAGTAATTGAAAAAACAATATATTTGCTCTAATGTTTGGTTAAATTTCGTTGTATTGTAATTGGAAAAACAGTAAGTTTGTTGTACGTTTATTTAAATTTAACTATTCGATTTCGTTAAAAACTTTAAATTTTATTAAAAACGTTAAATTCTGTTAAAAATGTTAAATTCATTAAATCAGAAAATTATTTGTTAAATTCAGTTAATTGGAGAATTTATAAAAATTATTTATTTCGTTTAATCGTTAGGGAAAAAAAAATTATTTTTCTTATTTGGTGAAGATTTTTAAAAAAATTTCCACGAACACTCCTATTTATTTCACTTCATTTAAAAAACTAGTTATAAATTTTATGATTTATTTCATCAGTTTTAATAAAATTAGAAAAACCTTAAATTTATAGAGTCGGATTAGGAATTCATCATTGACCCATGCAAGTTACCAATAAATTATGCTATCTTAAATTACCAATAAATTATGCTATCTTAAATCATTTGTAACCTCTCGAAATTTTGATCATTCTGCATCACAGGACATAATATAGTGGAAAGTGAATTACAGTGTAATAGAAGGACATAACCCAGTTCGAATATCCCTGAAATGTTACATATATTTTATCCTATATTTCCCTCAACTCTTGAAGTGTGTGTTACTTCACACTAACAAGATCAATGTTTTTCATTAGTACAATAAACTACTTATTATAATATATAATATAATCCATAATTTAGATCCGTCAAGTTGAAGTTATCAAACTCTTCAAAGAAACCAAACTGTTCCATTGATTTACAGTTAAGCAGCAAAAGATGATTTGAGAGATCCTAGAAATTTTGCTTATGCCTCAATCAATGAAGAAACAAAATATTACTTAGATGACGACCTTGAAGAACATTGAAAGATTAGAGTCGAGGTTAGATGAATGAATCAACAAAGTTCCCTTCTTGTTCAACTCTCGAGAATCAAACAACAGAGAATTAGAAAAGACGCAACATTTGTATATCAAGAATGTAACATTGAATTCAACAAACTATTCAACTTTCAAAATGTTTTTGGACATATTTAGATAGAAAGTGTAGTTCTTGAGGACACATCTTACCTTCATACACGCCCATCAAATATGGAACATGCTCCTTTTGTTTCTCCACGTACCGTTCTAGGAACGATTTCTCTGTTTTGCGCACCAACCAAGATAGGCTGGTATCCCTCGCCAACAGGCCTTTCAACATCAAAATTTTAACAACTAAACCCCTAGGGATGATTCTCTTCTCTAAACTGTAACTTAAAATATGAGGGATAGTAGGTATCACAGAAGGCTTCATGTCCATCACATTAACAAAAAAATCCATACTATTCATAATTTTCTTCTCTGATAAAAACAGGCATCCAGGATCCTTTTTGAAAGCTAACATTATTTCATCTTTAGACCAACCCCATCTTCCATAAACTGCAATTTTGTGTTGCCAAGTAGACTCAGAATAACATGAAACTGCAGCAAGAGCCTTGATAAACTTTGTTTCTGCAGGACAGAACCCCATATCTAACCTCATTGGTCTTTTGGCTGAAGATGTCAACCTTAAAGCAAAGCAACCTGAAATAATGTATCACTAACAGCTGGATCACAGATTCTGGCATTCCAACCTCCCTCAACAACCCTATATTAGCCATAATTCTTGCTTCATCTGGTACAAAATATTTTGATGCGCTGCTCATTGCTTTAATAATAATGCGATCACCAAGCAGTAGAGTACTTTTGAGCAGTTTATAAAGAGGAATAATTCGATTGCTTAAGCTTCTCCGTAACACTGTTGGGTTTAAGGATATGAGCTCTGCAAGATTTGTGCCAGTGATTCCAATAGAAGAGAAAAACTCAAGCTTACTAAGAATAGTTTTCTCAGGATCAGCAACAAGTAGCTGTGGCTGTATCCTAACAATTCTAGCTATTTGGGAATCATTAAAACCATGTTTATTGAAAAGAGCAAGTACAGAGTCTGGTCTATCTAGGGTTTCAAAGTTCACTCTCTTGGAAACAACATTAGCATCTTTCGGCGATAACCCACATGAATTTACGAGATATGACACTGTAAAAGAGGTTTCTTTTGGTTGTTTTCGACTACTAAAATCGTAGTCAAGGAAGGATATAAAATGGTATCGTTTTAATATACATGGAGGTAAAATTAGAACTGGGACTTTAGAGGATCATTTGAGCTCTATTATATTTCTTTTATGATTTTCCTTGCATTGATATTTTTTTTTTTAATTTGATATAATACTTATAATGATATGATTTATTTCATTAGTTTTAATAAAATTGATTAAACTACTATCTCCATTATACTCTACTTCTTACATTTCTTTATTGTTTTAAAACACAAAAAATAAACTATGCTCAAAAAGTTACAATACATTTATCATTAAATTATGCTATCTTAATTTGCTATTTTAAATCAATTGCTACCGTCCAAAATCCTAATTATTTCTTGATGTCAAAAGCATAATTTAGATTCTTAAAGTTGAAATGATCAAACTATTCAATAAAAAATCAAATTGTTTAATTGATTTATAGATAAGTAGCTCAAGAGAAATCATTGCCAAGTTTTTGCAAGTTTTACATGGCATAGGAAGAGTAGAAATTCTAGCATGAATGATTATCTGGCAAGTTTACTTATACCTCAATCAATGAAGAATTAATTCTAAGATTGAAGACACAAATATTAAATGAAGACCTTGAAGGCCATTAAAGATTAGAGTCAAGGTTAGATTAGATGAATATATCAAGAAAGTTCCCTACTTCTTCACATCTATGTTCTTCTCTAAAGCATCAACCAATAGAAACAGAAAAAGATGCAACCTTTCTATATGAAGGACACAAGAATATCCAAATTGAAATCATCAAATTCTTCAAATGTCAACATGTTTTTGGAGATGGGATATATTTAGATAGAAAGTGTAGCTCTTGAGGACACATCCTACCTTCATAGACATCCATCAAATATGGAACATGCTCCTTGTGTTTCTTCACAAACCTTTGTAAGAACAACTTCTCAGTTTGCTTCAACACACAATAAAAGCTGATATTCTTCTCAAATAGACCTTTCAACATCAAAATTTTTACAATTAAACCCCTAGGAATGGTTCTCTTCTCTAAACTGTAAGAAAAAATATCCGGAATTGCAGCAATCGCCGAAGGCTTCAAATCCATGACATTAACAAGAAAATCCGTACTATTTATAATTTTCTTCTCTGAAAAAGATATGCATCGAGGATCCTTTTTGAAAGCTGACAAGATCTCATCTTTCGACCAACCGCATCTTCCATAGACCTCAATTTTGTGTTGCCAAGTTGACTCAGACAAAGATGAAACTACAGCAAGAGCTTGGAGAAACTTTGTCTCTGCAGGACAGAACCCCATATCAATAACCTCATTGATCTTCTTGCGGGAGATATCAACTTTACGGCACAGCAATCGAAAATAGTGTATCGCTAATAGATGGATCATAGATTCCGGCATTCCAACTTCCCTCAAGTACGCTATAATAGCCTTAATACTTGCTTCCTTCGGTTCAAAATATCTTGATGCGATGCACATTGCTTTAATAATAGCGTGATCATCAAACTGCAAAGTACTTTTAAACAATTTATAAAGAGGAATAATTCGATTGCTTAAGCTTGTCCCCAATAATCCTGGGTTTGATGATACGACCTTTGCAAGATCGGTGCCAGTCACCCCAATAGAATAGAAAAACTCAAACTTACTAGCAATAATTTTCTGGGGATCGGCAGAAAGTACTCTTGGCCGTGTCTTAACAATTTTGGCTATTTGAGAATCTTTAAAACCATGTTTGTTGAAAAAAGCAATTACAGAGTCTGCTCTATCTGGGGTTTCAAATTTCACTTTTTTAGAAACAATATTTGCATCTTCCGGAGATAATCCACATGAATTAATCAGATACGACACTGTAAAAGAGGGTTTCAATTCTTTTTCACTACTAATTGTTGATGACAGAGATCTGGAGATAATGACAGGTGTACTTTCAAGAACCCTCAAATCACAAAAATTTCTCAAAATAGAAGACAGCAAATGTGGGGTTTTATTGTACAACAAAGAACACATACTGAAACGAAAGCAAAATTGCCCAGAAAATTAATGGAAGAAACGAACTTACTCGACAAATCCTTTACACGTCGCCGAAATCCGAACAAATTTTGTGTTCTACGGTTCTGCAGTTTGATTGATTTTGTGAAATTCGCCAAGAGAGACGGAAGAGAATGTAATAACGCAGGGTAACTGTGAAGACGGGTTTAGTAGGGTTGAATTTGCAATTGCGAAGAAAAAACGGCACCGTTTCAATATATCTGCAACGTCCAATTTTTGCATGTGCTCATTTAGAGATAATTTCAGGTGTCGATTGGAATTTGAACATTGCTTTTATGTCTTTATTTACTCTTTTCCAGAAAAAAGTCTATAACTTTAGGATTTATTTCATTAGTTTTAACAAAATTTGCTATTTACAACTATTTGTTACCTCTTGAAATCTTATTTTTGTGCAAGTAGTGTTATTAATAGTAGCAATAAACAATGTCAACATTTATCTTGGTGGTGAGAATAACTTGTGAATGTCCATTGGTTTATCAACTGTCTTTACTTTCTCAATTTCAATGAATTTTAATCTTTCTCAATTTATATCAGAGCAGCTAGGCATCATCTAGAGTTTCTTACTTTCTCAATTTCAATGAATTTAATCTTTTATTTTGTTGTTTCACTTAGATTTTAATGATTTTCTCAACTTTCATTTGTCTTTATTTTTACTTTTCTTATGACTTTTTTTTTTCTTTTTATTTGATTATATTTAATAATTTTTTTTAAAAAAATATATTATATCATTAATCCTGCTCGTTTGGTTTAGCTGTTCGTACTAGCGGATAGCTGATAGCGATTGCTGATAGCTGATAGCTGGTGGCTGATAGCTGATGGCTGATTCAAGTTAGTGTTTGGTAAAAATTTAGTAACGGTTGCGGTTACAATGTGAAATTACCAATAAGGGTATAGTCATAATT
>CATIWJ010167126.1:0-17783 GCA_949640765.1 Croton laevigatus | reverse complement strand
GAACAATTTATATGCATAAACCAGATCCCCACACACACTTTGCATACATATTAACTAAATGGTTTGTAACAAATAAGCTCAACGGATGACCAAAATTGTTTAAGCTCGACACATAAGCTCAATTTGACATTACGAAATAATAAAATGAAGAAACATACAATTTTTCACTAGTCTCAGAAAAAGCAAAGAAATAAAACGAAAACCTACTTGAGCTAGCATCGTCATCTGGACCTGGCAGTGGCAGAAGGTGAAGATCGTTCTGAAGGTGAAGGCCGGGCAGCGTCTCGTAACAGCACTTTCCACAGATGAAGGAGAAACGACGAAGGTCCAATTTTGCCAGTAAAACTCATACAGCAAAACAATTGACTTGTGCTTACAAAATGCAACCAAACTCAAGGAATTAACAATTGGAAAATGTAGTGGATTTCAAACTGTCCTAGAATAAAGCAGTTGTTCACTCTAGCCTTGTTTTGAATCTCTAAAGCATTGAGAATATTGAAATCGAGAATTGCATAAGTACAGAGGAATTGATAACAATGGAAAAAGAAGAAAGAGATAGCCACCGCAACATTGAAATCACTCTTCCAAAATTAAAGTATATAAAGCTGTGGAACTTACCTGAATTGAAGAGCATTTGCGGCAGAGCAGAAGACTAATTTGCAATTCTCTCCAAGAAATTAGAGTGATAAATTGTCCAAAGCTAAAGCAGATACCAGTTTCTCTAATGTTGACGGAAAATAGGGGCGAAACTGTTCCTCTACTTCACTTCAACGCATCGAAATCGAAATGTATCCACTTGATCTCCTCTTATCTCTTCGTAGATTTGGTTTAGGAAATTATAAAACAGAAAATCCCAAATTAATTAGGGATTTTGGGAGCAATTAATTGAAAATCCTTGTTGTTCTGATTCTTCTCCTATTTTTCGGCCCTTTCATTTTCAAAATCTCATCTGATTTCTTCCGTTCTTCAATCTCCAGCAATAACAACGGATGAATGGAAGCCTTAGTCAGTGAAGCCTTCATCATCGGGAAAGGATTAGGACGAATGGAATTGGTGATCAGTGAAGGTTTCATCGGGAAGGGATTAGGGAAATTAATGAGGAAGAGAAGGGGAAACATCAAAGAGTTTCAATGACTTTAAAAATTTAGGGGCCCTTGAAAATTTGGAGGCCCTGTGCAATGGGTCTGTTTGCACGCCTTAATCTACGGCGCTAGTTACATGAAGCAAGTGAGCTTAAGAAGTTTGTTCAAGGCTTGCACGGCGGAACCTAGCGTATTGTTCTTTGTAGTTTGTATAGAAACACATTGATTTTAGTGTATTTCATGTTCATACGGTAGTTTTTGCTATTGGATTCCCATTCTTTGCCAAGTGATGTATTTCAGTTGTGGTGTTTTGAACGACAAGAGAGAAAGTGAGGGTGAGGTACGACGAGAGAGAAATTACCATTTGCAACTTAGATTTCCCATTAACACACATATGGAAATAAAAATTTATATACCATGACTATAAGGAATTAAGAGAAAATAAATTTGTTTGCCAAGTGGCTGTTGGCGGACAGTTGAAGTAAATAAAAGAAAATAATTTTATATACCAGTGGCTGTAAGAAAATAAGAGTAAACAAATTTATTTACTTTTATTTAAATAAATTTATTTACCAACAATGGCAACGGTTGGAAATAAATAAAAATAAATAAATTTATATACTAGCGATTGGCGGCAGTTGGCAGCCGGCAATGATATTGAGGCAAGAAGTACTTGAGGAAATAAGAATAAAATAAATTTATATACTACTAGCTGGTATAGAAAATAAAAATTAATATAAATTAAGGGTATATCTGACAAAAAAAATATTAATTATATAATTAAAATATAAAAGTGTTATTCACTTAAACAAAACATAAAATTATGACGAACTTTTCCTATTTGTTCCCAACACTTGGACGCCCAAACTCAACTGCTTGCACAATTGGGCTTCTCAAATTTGGGCTTTCATCCAAATCAAGCCCATTTAAAAATAATTATGTTTTTTAGGTAACTTTTTTTACTCAATTGTTATAATTGGTTCATTTGAGTCTTTCAACCTTGTAGAGGGAAAGTGTTGATTTTACTTAATTCAATGGCAAAAATAACAAGAAGGAATAGAGTTATGTTTAAGGGTATATAAAGTAAAAGAACTTAAAATATGATGATAATTTACTCATATTGATTAATCTGATAATTAGTAAAAGAAAATTCAAAAATTGATTGACATTTACTTTTATTTCTACATGATAACTATACACTTTATCATATTTTTAAATTTGTAAATACACGTATTGTCTGATCATTTCTGATTTGCTCCATCAAAATCATGTTATAGGCCAAAAACTTCTCCAAATGCTCAAACCATAGTGATCATCCGTCTCTGGGGCTAACCACGTCACCTAGCAACCTAACATACTCATGATTCACTAGGTTGCCCAACCTCTAGGTAGGCTTGGCCAAAAAAGGGTTCGGTTTAGAACCATGAAGAATCGGGCTATAACTGTAAAGAACTGAAACCATGGCAATACGGTTTGGTTCTGGTTCCTAAAAAATTAGGACCATAACCGTTTTGGAACTGTAACTGGTCATAACCGGCAGTTGAACCGGTCGAATTCGAGCTGTCACCTTTTTAAATTAGGGAGCAGGAACCGACGGTTAAAACCGTTGAAAAAGGAGGTTAGAACCAATGATTCTACACGGTTCCTAACCATTTTGAATTTTCAGTGGAACCTACGGTTCTAACGGCTAGAACCGGCAGTTCCCAATGGTGCTATCAAAGTTTACCCGTTGTTTGGTCCAAAATTTGACGAAAATACCTCTTCCAACAGCCAAAAATAGTCATCAACAACTAGTTTTAGGAGTATTTTATGAAATTCAAGATTTATTGGCATCTATAAATTGGAAATAATTTGCATAATGTATCATGTATGATATTAATTCCTTTCAATAAAAATACATGGGAACAATTTTATTTCATTGCCCTTTTTAATTTTTTCATCGTTATATAATTTTTTTATCTTATTATGCATGTATGAGAATAATTTTTTTCTTCAATTATCTTACAATTTTCGAAGTCTAAAAAATAGTGTTTTAAAACCATTTTACAACCGTTTTAGAGCTGTGTTAAAACCGTTTTAGAACCGTGTTAAAATTGCTTTAAAACCGCTTTAAAACCATTGTTAACCGCTCGGAGAACCGGGCAAAGAACCTCTAAAAACCGTTTGAAATAGTAACCGTGAACTGTCAGTTCCAGAACTGCCAAGGAGCCGTTGGTCGACGGTTCAGTTAAGGTTCCACTAAAATTGGAACCGTGAACTACCAGTTCCAGAACCGTAACTGACGGTTCTAGAACTGTGGCCCGGACTACCTGTAGGAACACCTTTCTCACCCAATAAGTAAGGCTTATGTGCCTGGGTCAAGTTCTAGTTGGATTTGACCAGGAAAATTCAAATTTTTGAAATAAAATAATCATACTAAACCTAAAAGATGGATAAATCTCGAATGAACTCGAGGGTGGAATCGATTCTTTTGCACACCCCTACCATTCTAATAGTATACTTGTACCACCCTAAAACACTAACTTCATACTACGCCTATTATTGAACGTTTGGGCTTATTAATATTGCATTTTTTGTTGCAAAATGCAATTGAGACTATTATGTTGGGATTAGAAATGTGTACCATGAAGGTTAAGGGAAAAAGGGAGAAGGGTATTCATAAACAATTATATGCATGTTTATGTGAAATTTTTTATATTTGGGTCCATAGTTGAGCTAGAAAAAAACACCCAAAAGAAGATTCAAATATCCAAAAATGGCTCAAAAATCAGAAAAGCCAAGTTGGTTGCAGATCATAGCATATTTAGCATACTATAAAAAGCCATAATGTCCAAACATAATAAGAACAAAAAAGCTTACTTATATGGGGAGTTGGTGGATACGTGAGAAGGAATCAAATTGAAATAATTGGACTGACAAATATGTTTAAAAAAAAAAAAGGACTGACAAATGTAAAAGTTGAAAATAACTCAGACTTATTAGACATATAAATTTTATGTACGGATCGATTAGATTTATGATAATAATTAATACTAATAATTAAAATTAATAAAATAATTTAAAGAGTAATAATATGATCTTATAAGAATTTGATTTGTTTAATTACAAATAATAAAATTATACTAAATAATTAATTTCAAATTATTAGGTCATATATTATATGGTGTTGACAAAAATCAACCTTTAAAATTTGATTTAGGAATATTTATGATTTAGTTCTTGTTATTTTATATATTATAAAATTCAGTGCTTATATTTTTAATATTATAATTTTTTACTCTTTGTTTTTTTTTAATTTTATCTTTTTGAAGGACTAAAAATATAATATTTAAAAAATAATGGACTAAATTATTAAATATTTTTAAAATAAATGAACTAAAAAAATTTAATATTTTTACAATTTATTCAGTTACACATGACACAATAAGTTACTCTTTGAATATCAATAATGCATAATCAAGTTCTAACAAATAATATGCATTGAATTGTGATCGAAATACCCGGAGTTTAGATATTTCGATAAGTTTAAGAAAATAATAAAAATTTAAAATCCATAGTGCTTAGATTTAAGACAAGATATGCCTAATTGGCAAATAGTGACAAGTCAGTAAAAATGGGGGGGTCCTCATCAAAGTTCCATGGAAGGAGACTTTAGAAGTTGCAGAAATTTTAGAATTAGAGACAAAAGGGTATTTAATGAGAATATACAAAAGGCAAAATGGGTTTTGGAGATGATGACAAAAAGAAATCAACTTTTATTTTTAGTCTTTAAACAAATCACCACAGACACATTGTTTTGTGTTTGTGACAATGCCAACTTAAGACTCCCAAGTCCCACCAAAACAGAAACTTTGATTTGATCCCATAGACAAGATAAACATCACATACATATTTTAAGAAAAATTGCAATGTTAATCCAAAAATTGTATAGTGATTCATAACAAAGTGTAATTTAATGTTACTAAAAACATTTTTAGTACGAATATAATAAGAATATTTGACCACCAAAGGGTTCAGTTCAGTTGTAAGAATGTTGGCTCTTTACCTGGGAGACCAGGATTCGAGTGGTACTTCCTCCACCCTTTAGAATAGATATATCTTTGTAATTCAATCAAAAAAAATAATAAGAATATTTGTGATCGGGTCCCTTTAAAATTACATGAATTCATTCTTAAGCTTTTAGAAATTATATTATATTATTCAATCCTCGTGTAACTTTTTTCCTTTAACTAACATATGAAAAGATAGACAAATCATAATTTGTTCAATATTTTTGTATGAGATATTGAGAAATAAAAGAAAAGGTTCACATACAAAATTTAATTTGATCCCCATATATATAAAAAACACCAAAAAAAAATATCCTCCTACTAACTTTACAAACCATCAACCAAACAAAGCTTTAATTTGTTTAGATAAACTTAAAATAGGTATTAATGGATAATTAAATACATTTATTTTTCCTTATTTAAATTTCAAAGCGAGAATAATTATAGTATAATTTGTGAGTCAAGAAGTAATCGCAAGATTATAGGTACTAACAAAGATTTTAGGCATACTTAGTCCACTTTTAACCAAATATATTTTCTAAATTTCTCTCAAAAACAAAATGCAATATCTAAATCAAAGTTCAGAATTTAGTGACATAAAAAGAAGAGAAAAAGGAAAAAGAAAATATGGGTTTTGTAGATTTATAGTAGCTATTAGTAGGGAAAAGACATACCTAAGGAGAGAAAAAAGTGAGGAATTTGATTAAAGATTTGGGTTTTAGGAGGAAAAAAAATACAGAATTTCAATTTTTCTGTACTGTATCATCCCCTTCTTCTTCTCTATTACAACTATATGATAGTGATATGACTATAGGGGGCTCTCTGCCCACTGAGACATCTTTTTTTTTGCTCTTTATTTTGTTTTTTCGTTTTCTTTTTCTTGCATTAGATGATGGAATTTGAGCATCCCAATGTAATGCCAAAGAAGCACATGGCTTCTGGTTACTGCTAAACTGAAGAAGAAGAAGCTTTAGCCTTTAGCAGCTTCTTTGAAAGACCCAAAAGATCTTTTCTTTTTCTTTTATTATTATTCAAAAGTTGAGGTCTTTTTTAGGGGTTGTGTGTGAGGGTGAAAAGTTTGAAACTTTTTTTTGTTATAGCAAGCAGATTTTGAGGTTTGAAGATATGGGTTTTGTTTGGAGAGTGGAATGGGTTAATGGGTTCGGCAAGAAACAATGTACGAGTCTGTTTAGAAGAATGAAAGATACAGTGAAGAAAGCTGTGAAGAATGGAAGCAAGAAGAAGAAGCAACAAGCTAAATTCCAGTATGATCCTTCAAGTTATGCTCTTAATTTTGATGATGGGTGTTGTAGTTTGGGTAGTAGTGGAAGATTTGAAATCAGAAATGGAAGAAAGACTCAGAATGTCAGTAACTCTACTACCATTTGGGTTTATGTGGTGTGGGTAGAATCATAGATTGGTGAACAGGAAATAAAAATGGGGAATGAAAGAAATCAAGATAGAAAGAAAAATTAGTTTAATTGCTATTTCTTTTCTCTCCTCTTCTCTTCTGTTTTGTAGAATTGGGTCCTTTTTTTGTGGCATTTCTTGCAATTCTATTGTAGGATTGTTTTTTGGTTTTGATTTTGGTTTTCAATTAGTAAAGAAGAAAAGCAGTTTGTGCAGAGTAAGATTTGCCTTGTCCCCTTTCTGTTTAGTTTTCAAATTTTTCTTTTTTTTTATAAATTCAAAGTTACATATTTTGTAGGAGTAATCAAATATTCTATGTTCCCCAATACATTCCTTTTGCACATATTGGTTCAGCCATGAATGAAGCCATCATATTCATTCATATAATATTAATAATAATGACCCATTAATGCACCTGCTAAAAGAGAAAAAACAGCAAACCAGTCCAATAAATGCACCTGTAAAAGGGCCAAAAGCCATTCTTTCCTTTGCATAATTCCCAGTTTTTGTTCCTGTGATATAATAATATAAATATAATAGTAGTAATAATAATAGTAGAATACTTATTTGCAAATTGCAAGTACTTCTTATAATGTAGCCTGTTTTATTTTTGATTAATGAAAATGTCAATTGAATTAGTCAAATCTTAAATAAATGCAAATTGCATCAACAAATCAATAGCTGGGATTGATTTTAGGCTATTGAACATCTCAGAAGACAAGAAAGGACTTTGTCAAATCCTAAAAATAAATGCAAACTGGATAAGATAAGCAATTCAATTACAGAGATTTTTTGGCCATCAAACATTTCAGAAGACAAGAATTAAGTACTGGCCAAATTCTGAAATCATACTAGGAACAAGTGCCTAGAATCATAGTACATAAACTTGACGATTCCATCCCAAGTATGTGGTTTAAATCCAAAACAATCCAAATCTTCGAACACAACACTCTTTCGTAGCATTTCAAACTGCAGGGCCTTCAAGCATTGCGGTGGATAGATCATTTATTCGAGGATAAGAAGCTTTCTCGTCCAGTTGGTTTTGAGCCCATACCAGCATTTTTAATAAACTTGGAAGCTTTGGATCTGTGGTAAAGCAGAATAAGAAAGAAATGTAATTACTCTCTGTACAAAATAAGGAAACAAGATGGCATAATCTAAATGAAGTAAATATATAATGCTCAAGCATCAAAGGGACTTTTACACGTTGCTATACCTTACGAGTTCACTTAAAAAAGAATTCACTACGAGAAATACACAAAGTTCACTAACTTGTTTCATAAAACCGCTTTTTACCTTCAATATTCATTCACAACTGCTACCTTAGGTATCAGAAGAAAGCTTACCTTTGGCTAAACTCTTCCAATCCGACTCCAAGAAAATAGGATATGGTCATTGATGACCATTTCATCAAAACCCAAATTCTATGGTCCACTGCTATAAATTGAGATGAACCAATCCAAACTGATTGAATAGTTATGGCAATTTAAGAATGTCTCCCACTAAAATCAACATGCAAATTCAGAGCATTATCTAGCCAACTTCAGAAAAAACTCAAATTGAATACTTAGTTTTGATGCCAAGAAAAAATTAGAGTGCTTTTAAGGATATTGCTAACTGCCACAAAGAAAAATGACTCAAGTAACATCTTAAATAGCTGTTTCTATTATTCTCCTCCTAGGAAATTATAAAATTCTATATTCCTCTTAAAGTTTTACATTATGGTAAAGTCCAACTAGATCCTCCAACACAGTTTCACAATTTCTTCAAATGCAGAAATTTGTTAAGAAAAAACCCCTAAGACAAGTAAAAGAAAAGTTTAATGTTTGTGATCACTGGCCAGTAAACAAGGACCTAACCCTTTTCATGACTCTGGCTAGTTAGGATAGCTGCATTCACTTCACTTGCCGTCTTAAGGCGCTGAGAAATGTCCAGAAGTTCTCCAACAGGGCAGTTTGTGACATCTTCAAAAGCCAACAGCGCCACAGTTCTCTCCAAATCCTCTAAAAAGCTTGGCTGCATAAAATTTCAAGTTCTTTAGTCTGTCACAATTGTCAGTTTGTCACTAAAGCATTAAACATCATGACATTTTTACACGAGTATTGCATCACAGAACAATAATAATCAATGAGAAAACCATAGGAAAATCAGAAGACAGTAAAAATTCAAAATAATTAGGCATGATAGTATTACATTTTCTTCTCCCCTAGGCGCAAGTTCCTCCTGAGCAAACTCCAGAGCCTCTTCAACTTTTCCATTTCGAATCAATTCTATCAACCGTTGCTGTTGAAGATGGAAAAACAGTTGGGGATTTGTATCCAGAATCTGCATAAGAGAGATCATTATTTCTGCAAATTGCAATTAATTAAACTAAACCACTCTAGAAGATAAAAAATATGCATTCATGCTAAAAACATGAATGCCTATCCTAGTGTAGAAGAGAAACTAAAATAGATTTGAATGGTTGATAAAAAAAAAAAAAAACAGTAGCACTTAAAAATATGAAATAAGAAAAAAAAAACATAAATATAATGAGCAGAAGAACACTGTCAACCATGTAATGTACTTTACTACCTCAGGATTTAAATCATTGACTTTCTCAATTGCATCCTCAACATTTCCACTTTGAACTGCCTTTTTAACAGCCATACGATCTGTGATTGTAGCAAGATCTATATCTGCTAATTTTCCAATAAGGAAAAATACAACATCATTATAATAAAGTGCACCAGGAAACGAAAAATAAAATATACTACTACAATGATAACTTCAAGAAACCAAGGATACGTTCAGTTCCAGATTCCATTCGGAATTTCTCAGCAGCATCAACATAACCCTCAGTAACAAGAAAATTCATCACCAATTTATTCATATCTTCTTTCCTAATCTTTACATCATTGAGCTTCTTTTCCCACTCTTCTCTAGTAAATAACCTTTTCGATGTAGCCTGCAAACAATATCCATAAGAATGAGCACAAACTATAAATGTTATACTTGCAACATTGTGTTAAACAAAATTATTCATAAGTTTATCATTCCAAACACAAACTAAGCATTTTTAATCAAAACATTACATCAATTATTGAAGGCTTAATTGATTTCTATAATTTAATATTTTGGATTGAAATTTTGTTTGACAGCAAATTAGAAGCAGAACCACTGAATACAATCCAATCAAACTTCAATGCCTCACTTAGTTATACTGCATCAATTGTTATCACCACACAAACTAACAGATAAACAAAATATATTCAAAACCCTAAACAATTACTTCCATTTCAGTCAGTAACACATTAATTGAACTTCAAATACATTGCAAATGACATTATGACGAACGAGAAGTAACCAAACATCAACCAAACCAAAATTAAGTTAACGAACAAAAAAAAAATTGAAATTAATAAGAAAAAGTAATTACCATTGCCTCGATTTCTGCAAGCTGACGAATCACAATCCAGAACAGGGACATCAGTGCATAACCACCATCGTAATCCAATAACCGGACACTACTACTAATCCCTGAATCCAAACAAACTCGTCAATTCGAAATTTAGCAAATTAATAATTTTTTCTAAATAAGACAACGACGGTTACATTCAACAAGATCTTGCAACTTCTCCATTTCTACTTACCAGGAAAAAAAAATCCCCAGAAAAACCCTAAATTGATCTGAATTCAGGAAAATTGTTTTCAATCTGATATGAATCGAAATTTGCGTGTTTATTATGATCCAGCATACGGAAGTGATCAACCTTTCGTGGAGTGTTAAACCGACCGGAAAAGGCTAGCGATGCTTTACTTCTATTTTGCGATATTATTGGCAGTTCTTTGTCTCTGTATTGAAATCTGGAAGTTGTTTCTTCTTTTCGGGTCGTGTGTTTCGGGCTATGTTGGTTTGGAAATTGGATCCACTTTCTAAAATGGGCCTGTCTTTGTTGGGAACGACAAGAAAAGCCCCAAACTTAACCGCAAAAATTTAGATTTAAATAAATAGTAATTTTTAAAAAAAAATTGAGTAAATAATATATTTTTTAAGATTTATTTTTATACCTCTTTTTCTTTTATTTATAAAATTAAAAAAAATTAAAAATAAAAATACAAAATAGTAAGTATATAAATATTCATATATAAAAATATTTATATACTTATATACAAATTCGCATATACAAATATTTATATTCTTATATATAAATTTGTACATTAAAAATTTATATACAATTAATACATATATACAAAATTTATATACTTATGTACAAATTTATACCTACACATATTTATATACAATTTTTATTTACAATTATTACATATATACAAATTTTATATACTTATACAAATTCGTATATAGAAATTTATATATAATATGGACATATTTATATACACATGTGTAGTAAAAAAAAAAAACCTCATTTAAACAATGAATTTATATACAAACAATTATTTATGTACAAAACTCTATATACTTAGATTTATATACACAGAAGGATTTATACCTATATACACTTATATACATATACTACCTCCAAGTTTTTTAATTCTTTACACCCTAAAAATATAAATATCAAGAAAATCAGTTTTTTACCAATACCAATATAGAAATAATAATAAACAATTATTAATTATTTATATAACTGATTTTTTTACCAATACCAATAAAAAATAATAATAAACAATTATAATACTTACTATAAATAGAAATATAAAAAATTGAAAAACCCACCCAAAAAAAGAAATGTAAACAATTGAAAATTTTGGTGATAGCACATATGTACCTATATACCTGCATACATTGTCTGTAACACCCAAATCCGTCTTACGAATAAGACAAACTTAGGTGTCACAACGCCGTTTGTCCAATAAATTTTTTTCTAAATTTATAATGCTAAGCCCTATCTCTACTCCAAACGTAATAAAATACACAGCATAAGTTTATAATTTGCCAATGCTCCGAACTCAACTCATTTACATGCCAATTACAACAGACAAAAGTTATTACCGAAGTGAATATCGTATGGGAACTCTTCTTGTATTTGTTGTTCCTCCGAATCTTCTAATTGCGAACCTGCGAATTACAAAAATAACTCGCTGAGCAACTTCATGCTCAGTGGGTACACATATATAACTTTTGTAAGTAAAATAAAGCATTGATTCTTAAAACCAGTTGACAAATTCAATTCGTATAAGCTTATTTGTAAATATTTTAAAATAGGATAAACATTTCCATCAAACCATAAGTTGATCTGGAAACAACTTTTATCAAGCATTTTAAATAATCGTTTGCTCTACTGGTTCCACACGATTACCCGAATAAGTATGAGGGTTTCCTTCGGCTATAGATCGTGGTCATAACCATAACTATGCCGTTCTGTCAATTTCATCTCATGAGGGCCATAGATCGTGGTCGTAGCCATAACTATGCCCATTTCATCATTTTCATACACTGCGCATAATTTTCTCAACCATATGTCATGACATATCCTTATCTCTAGGATTCCATTGACCAAGCAGAACATAAAACACAATTCCATTTGTCATATTGTCATATTCAATTCAAATATCTCTTAGAAATTTATTTAAGAATTCAAAATCTCAATATCACTTTTGCCGCGTCAGTGGCATTGCCCTGCGACCACCGCGTCGGTATTTATTAAAAATATAACAGCATTTGTAAACGACTCGAACACACATTTAAGTTCCCAGCAAAATATTTATTCATTTAAAATAAAGAATAATCATGTTACTTTCTAATAAGTATATTAACATAAAAATGGTTTTAAATTGACATATGGGTCAATTTTATCAAATGAAATTAAAAAGCATATATAATTTTTTAAAATATTGGGATAAAAGAGTGTAATAGATGAAACACAAATATAAAATTGTAGTTAATATTCATTAAACTCTTACAATTTGTATTTTTAATAATATTTTTATTAATTGTAAAAGTGAATTTGAAAATTATTGACTAAAATTAGTAACAAAATTTATATTTGTAGATAAAAACTATTTAAAGTTATATTTATGGACTGAGAGGTAATAAACAAGAAAGTTAGGATTTTTTTAGGAAAAAAAATTTAGAATAGTACACTACACAGTAGATGTAGCTGTTGATCAAAGACCAAAATAATTTCTAGAAACTCTGCGTAAACTTTGAAAAATTCAGTGTGTAATTATGGTTGGTATAAATTTGGTCCATAAATAAATACACTTGGAAATTTCGCTGCATAATATTGAAGCATTCTTGTCTTTTAAAACCGACTTGTCATTTATTAACTAATATTTTAACTGGCTGCCCTCCTAAATAAAAAAAAACAAATAGTAATTAGCTTATTCTTTTGGCATTACGATACGGGGGTTATAATTCGATTAAATTCCTCACTCCTGCAGTTGGGTCTAGCAGACAGGTTCAAATCTCCTTTTTTATTGGTGCGTGAGTTATATTTATATTTTAAAAAAAAAATTCCTCACTCTCATCAAAACAAATAATAATTGAATAATAGCATCGTCTTTCCTTATTTTAATTGGTTATTGAATTTTGGGGAAAAAATAATTGGTTATTGAATTTTGTCTCAATTATTTATTTCTCTTAATTTGACAATAATTTCTTTTTTTTATTTAATTATTATTATTACTGCGAATTAATGGATGTCTGAATGCATTAATTTTGTACTGAACTTTCAATAAAATTTTTTTTGCAAAAATCCACTTATACACTTCAATTTTCCAATTGTAAAAGATGTACACCTTAATTTTTAATATTGTTAATAGATGCACACTTTTGTCTTGTTTAAAATTTGTGCCAAATTTAAAAAGTAAAAAACAATAATGCATATGTTAATATATTTAAAAGTTAAAGTATATAAGTAAAAGTTTACGAGCCAGCTGACTTTTTGCCTAAAATTTACGTATGAAATTATGCATTTATTCATTATTTAACTGCTAATTGTCTTGTTATTAAATTGCTGATTAATTTTAATTATGATGTGTTAAATGCTAACCCTTTTCACTTCTCATAAACGCACCTTTAAGAAGAAAATTAGAAGCTAAAGTATGCAGAAACAATAATATGAAGAAGAAGAAGATGTTTTCTAATTTATTAGAATGAATAAATTGAGTATCTTGTGAAAATAAAAAAAAATTAAGTAAAAAATTGAGCTTTATATAGACTAAACCTAAACTAAAACAATTGAATAAATAACCAAAATACAAATAATAATCAAATCCAAAAAATCAATCTTATCGCCTCCAATTGGAGCCTTATCATATTATTCCAAAAATATGGTATTGTTATCACTTTACACGTTGATGTCGCAAAAAGCCATATCCATAACGGACCGCAATTTTGAAAGAGCTAAAGTTTGTTAACAAACCTCTTACTTTGACTTCTTCACCTCAATTGTTTAGATTAGAGCCCATTGATTGATATGGTGGCAAGGAAGTGGGAAAGCTTTGTCGTTGTTTCTATCGCCAATAC
Organism: Croton laevigatus; assembly: GCA_949640765.1. Lineage (NCBI taxonomy): Eukaryota > Viridiplantae > Streptophyta > Magnoliopsida > Malpighiales > Euphorbiaceae > Croton > Croton laevigatus. The sequence continues at coordinate 3,771 of CATIWJ010167126.1, read as the reverse complement.
CGAAGGGGATGCTTTTACCACAACCAACATTGATTGAGATTATAGCAAGAGTCATCATTGACTTCCTAAGTTGATCAACCGTATATTTTAGTATATTCCTCCTAAAATTGACGAAAATTAAGATTATATTAATAATAGTTATATGTTCAAGATTTATAATAGTATTGTTGGTTTAATTATTATTGTTTATTGAAATATTGAATGATAAAATTATAATTCTCAAATAATAATTTAAAGCCTATTTAGATTGTAATATTATATGAAAATAAAATTAACATATTGTTTCTGGTTCTTCTCTTCAATTCATTGTAAAACGAAAATAAGTTTGTCAAAAATAGGCAAAAAAAGATGGACGGAAGAAAAAAATCTTTCTTCAATGGAAAAAATCATGACGAAGTTTAAGATTTGATCCACTAAAAATTCAAAAATCATGAAATAAAACGAGTACGAAACAAACCGGAAAATTATTTTGAGGAAGAACGAAGAGTTTTCTTTTTCCAGAAAATTGATGTACAATTTAAATTTGTGAAGAGATGAGAGAAAATCTGGGTATAAATTAATTAAGAAAAAAGATGGAGAGAGGGTAGATATGACGTTTTCATTTAAATTTTTAATTATATTTTCCACGCATCATCTTCTTCATCTTTTAGACGCCAACATTCATCTTTTAACCGTGGAGCCTCCATGCAGTACTACTACTACTACTATCAAATAGTATCTTCTCTTCTCCTTCCTTGATCATTCCAGTCCTCTTTCTCTCGTTATTATGCTTTCAATTTAGATTAATGATTTGCTTGATCTTTTTTACCAAATGATTTCTTTGATTTTGGGAGAAGATATAAAGAAGTTGAGAAGTTAGGAATCTAACAAGGCAAGAGTGTTCGGTTTTTCCACAGATTTTTTTTTTAAAAAATTTTTTGTACACGTGCCATTTTTTTTTTAAATTCTTTATTGCAATAGATCAGCTGTATGTGATGTGTTACAATTCCTTTCTTTATAATAGATTTTTCTCCCCACAAAGTTACGTTCTTCCTTAGGGGTAGTGAACTTGAGCCAGCTTGAACTCGACTATTCAAAATTGATAAAATTATCAATTAATGTGGAGTATAAGCATATCAAAGCTCATGTTAACCCACCTACTAGGAAGTGATGTAATCGGAATTTTTGGTCGGGGTCCAACTTGAATATAATTCCCCTAAACCAAATTCAAATTTCAATTGAATCCATATTTAATTCATAAATCAATTGAACTCGTTAACTAAATTCTAACATCTACTTTTCTATAATTTTATAAATTCATAATAAACACTAGCGTAATCCATATTCAAATTTCAATTTCACAAAAATATTTTATCCTTTGTTTAAGCCTAAGGTTGAAAAATTTAGTTCCAACATGATCCAAGCGCAAAAATTACACCTGTATTTAATCACAAACAATGCTTCAATATGAATTGCAGACAGAAAAACAATGGAACCATGCAAAATCAAGCATGACTATTAGGTTTAGGGTTCAAAATTTCGAATTGAATGATTTGTTGATTGTCAAAGCATTTGACAGTCTCTAAACATCCTTAAGGGTTAGTTTGGTCAATCCTAGGCCTAAAATTTGGGTTTCTGTACACAAAATACATATAATTGGAGAACCTAGGTCAAAATCTCAAAAAACTTTTAATCCGAGGCAGATACATGGTTTGTCAGCCTATTCGATGCAAGAAAAGAGTTTTGGGGTCAATTTTGGAACCTAAGCATACAAGACTTTGGGAAAAACATGCAAGAATAAAAAAGGAAGCGAAAAGCCCCTCTACTTTGCACCTTAAGTTACCTCTAGGAATTTACAATTAACAAAAGATTCAATAAAATTTACCTCTAATTATGGCCAGCAAAGCAGCAACGGCGGTTGGCGGCGATAATGGAAGCCCAAGCCCTCCCTCTCTTCTTATTTCTTCCCCCTTCTATTCTTCACCCACTCCCAGTTTGTACAAAATGGTAAGCTGTTCTTTCTGTTTTATTCCCGGTTTGTATTTTATTTATAAAAGATCAAAATGAAAAAAAAACACCCTTTAATGAAACGGTGCATTTTGATCTGTTATAAAAAAAATCATGAAACGATGCGTACAAGTCAATATTCTTTCTTTCTTTTTCTTCTTTCTTTTTGCAAATTGGTTAAACTTCCGTCGCCGCCGCCATCTTATTTGATTTCTGGCAAGTAAACAAACCTTCCTTATGAATATATTTTTTTCCCCAAAACTTCATGAGCCCAACGGTCCATGGCCCCCTACCTCCTTACGTCTCTGCTACTAGGTTAGGTAGGTGAATTTTGAATTATTTTGTTGAGCCTTGATATATATAGGTGCAAAATTATGATTTCAATTAAATCTTCGTGAATCAATATAATTTCATTCAAAAATGAACTTTTAATTTAAATTAATTCAAACCTCAATTTTTTTTTTGAAGGAATTCAAATCTCAAAATAAGTTGTTTTAATCTTTTTTTTTTTTTTTGTCTTTAGTTACCCCCAAGGTTTGAACTCATGACTTTTTGGTCTTTGGTGACTTACCTCACCACCAGGCCAACCCCTTGGGTTAAATAAGTTGTTTTAATCTATTCCAATCTTTTATGAATTTAAAATTTAACATGAGTGAAGTGTGATTCAAAATTAAATTTTGATTAACAAGTATTGGTGAAATTATTATTTTAGTTTTAAAATAAAATATAGACACGTTATTAAATTAAATTTGTTAAATGATTGGATTCAAAGGCCAAGGAGTTGGCGCAGTGGTTGGTTGCTCTGCTCCTTTACCGGGGAGACCCGGGTTCGAGCCTTACCCCCTCCCCCTAGGTTATATTTACTGCTTTCCTCATGTATCCAAAAAAATGATTGGATTCAAAATAAGTGTAATTTTTTTATTTTAATATAGATCTATAATCTATCTATTTATAACATATATAAAAGCACGAATGAGTAGAGTAACATTGGCTTCATCTAAAATGTCCCTATAAAATTCATATTATTGAGATTATAGTTGTATTTTTATAATTATTTATAATAATTAATTAATTAAATTCAAATCATATCCTAATAAGGAATACTATTTTAATTATTAATTAATTAAATTAAAATTTTATTCTAATAAAAAATTATATATAATTATCATAATTTATTAATTAAATTTAAATCATATTCTAATAAGTAATACTATTTTAATTATTAATTAATTTAATTTAATTTTTAAAGGAATTTTAATTATTAATTAACGTGTACATTTATATATAGAATTATAACCTAGGATATTAATTTGCAAACAAGCTACGAAAAGTAGTTAATTAGGTTGTATTAACTACACAAGATATATAAAACATTTATTAAAACTCTTATAATTTGCTAAAAAAAAAATTAAAACTCTTATAAAGAGGTTTAGCTATGGAGATGTGATTTCTTAGGAACTTTTTTTTTTTTTTTTGAATGGTAATTATGCATCTAGCGCATATTATTGATATCGAAATTTAAAACTTCATACAAAAATAAAGGAGGGCATACCTCCCATGCAAAACCAGACATAGAGCCAGCCGCCCTTGCTATCGTGTGGGCAACCTGATTCGCTGATCTTCTAACATAAGAGTAGGAAACTATTTCTAACTCTCCGAGAAGAGCCTTACAATCACTAATCAGAACAGAGAAATAAGAATTATTCTCTTGGCTTGAACGCAAAGCTTGAATCAAAATGAGACAATCCGTTTCAACACATATTGGAAAGAAATTTAAGCCTTTCA
>CATIWJ010167079.1:0-12555 GCA_949640765.1 Croton laevigatus | reverse complement strand
ATGTATATAGCTTTTCAACACAATCTCTAAAGGAGAAATCCTTGCAATCAATACTAAGCAATACTTGAATCTACATTTCAAACATCCAATTTAATAATTGCTAAGACTAAAACATAAGAAAAACATACCGAAAACAGAGGGAAGATCTTACAATAAATGCAAAACAATGTGCAATCATAAAGCAATAGAAGCATATATAATTTGCCAATCATGGTGTGTAATGCAAATAATCTGAAAAATCAGAATTCTAGGTACAACAAATCTCATTTGAAAAATAAAAACTTATAATTTGCCAAAATCACAACTAGTCAAAAGCTTTATCTACCCAATATGTGGCAGGCCTATTTCGATAGACAATTTCAATCTTCCCTCCTCTGTCAATTGCTTCCAATAATTCAACATCTTTCCACGGTTCATTGGTGGAGCTTGTTTTATCAGTAAACACACTTATCACATAATCCACTAGATTATTCTAACGGAAAAAAGCTGAATCCTCTTCAGCCACCAAAGGAATGGAACGAAACTGTTTACTTAGTTCTACAAATGAAAAAAGAAACCTGATTTTGATTTCCTAAAAAGTAACAATATGATTAACTGAAAAAGCATATCACTACACACACTGTCAAATAAACATCTACCATTCCCATCGTTTTTCTTTTTCAAAATTTATTTATGTTATAATGAACAAATTAGAAAATGCCAGACAGTATGATTCATTGTTAAAAAACATTGCAGCAATAATCAAAGTATCAAAGACGCTATAGTTTACTTATTATTACTAAGAAAACCCAATTAACATCAAATGAAAAAATAAATACAAAATCATTATTAAAGAACAAATAGACAAAACTTACCTAAGTTGATTAGAGCGTGCACTCCAAAATCAGCAATGCTAACAGGAGTCTGGTCGTTCTTTTCAAGTATACGTCCTTCACTATAGAACAAAGACCTTTTCACCTAATCAACAGAATCAATATTTCACTTAACTTTCTCGCAATTTATGTTCTTTACACTTGACCTGATAGATAGGTTGAGGTGCAGGTGCTAAACGAAGAGGAAAATAAAAAAAAAAGAAAATCAAACTAAAGAAGAAGAAGAAAAGAACAGAATAGAAGAAATCGACATGAAAGCAGTAAGAAATTAACATGAAATCAACAAGAAATCAGTACGAAATCAGCTAAAATCAGCAAGAAATCAGGGTTAATTTTGTCTAATAATGATAAAATACATGGCTGTTCGTGAAAAGCTCCTCCATCCCAAATGATAGAATCCGCTGTAGTTTTGACGTTCTATCGGCTATCCATAGCCGATTGAAATCTTTACCAAACGTTATTTACGGATAGATTCCTAATAGCTATCCGCTACCTCCATTCTCCAAACCAAACGGACCCTAAATTATACTGGTGATTTTAAAATAAAAACGAAGTTAATTGATTTAAAAAATTCTTTTCAAATGAAAAGTAAAATTGAATTTACCGAGACGAGTGGCAACTCTAAAAAAAAAAGCCCCTTTTAAGATTGACTTGTTCGATACCACGCATTTAAACCGCAAAAAAGGTTTGTCACTTCAACTTGTAATTTTTGTAAAAAAAAATTAAGAAACGGCATCACCTTCCAAAGAGATAATGATTGTCAGTTTCTAAATTCTGAAATATCAATTTTATTCATCAATAAATCTACCTTCTCATCCTCCCGAAATCAATGCGAGTGATTATTTGCTTGATGCAATGAGTGTTTTACATCTAGTGACTAGAGAGATAGATACAGATAGGCTTGGCTAAAGGAAGGTTTGAACTATTTGAATTGTCAAGAATTGGAATCATAAAGAATTAGTACCGTGCATAACCGTAGCTATAAATGTGGCAGCACTGTTCGGTTTTGGTTCTACAAAAATGGAATTGTAATAAGTGGTTGAACCATCCAATCAAAATCAATTGTTGAACTTGTCACATCCTATCTTCTAGTATATGAGAGAAACACAGTTGTTTAACTTAATTGTCAGCTAGAAATGGTAAGTAAAATATCCAGAATTGATGATAAGAGTTAGAGACTATGCAAACAGTAGGGGCAACAACATTGAACCAATTTAGAATAATTTTTAGACCAAAATAAAAATTCTAAAGCATTAAAGTTTTAGCTTAATATGTCTAGAATATCTTTGAAAATAAGTTTTGGCAAATTCCACAAATGTAGGGAGTTATGCTTGTCCAAATAGAACCTACACACAAAAAAGTTTTAGGTAGAACTTGAGACTTTAACCCGGAATTCAACTTACTAGATAATCTAGCTTGTAAAAGTACAAAACATAAGAGTTGTTTTTTATGTCTTAGCTAAAATTAGAAATTATTATCACTCAATTTGAAGTTGTACACACAGAGACATGGTTGAATTAGTGGACAGTGTGCAAGCTACCCTAGCAGTACAGCAGGGTTGGATGGAAAATAATGCCAAAAATTATGTATGGCCTAGATTGATCTAAAATTTTAACAAAGTGTAGCCCTATATGTCTAGTTTCACTTGGCATAAGAATTAAATTTAGGAGTGGTACATAAGGATTTATTAAGAAAGAAAGACAATAAGATCATGAAAAAGTATCAAGAGGACTTGAATGGATTATTCTGAAAGTCCAAGGCAATTATGTAAAACTTAAAACCAAGTGTTGGAGGTTGTTAATAGTGCCTATATCTGACTTTAAAAGTGTTTTCTCGGGATTAATCGGGTCACAATAGTGTATCATAAAAAACACACGTACGAAAATTTATAATGTAAATTCTACGGAAGGACCTCTTTGTAAAAACTTTACATAAAGAGGGGGACTATTTGGTAAGTGGGAAAAGTAGAGACATGTGCTTGGTGACCAAGTAAAACTTGGGATACCTTGCCACATCTTGACTATCAATTAGCTTGGGTTGGGAAATTACTAACCATTAGATTTGAAATTAAATAATTTAAAAAATTAAAAATATATAGTTAATTTTGGTCATAAGATGAAGCAAAAATTCTCTCTTCTTCCCTTCTTGGTGGCTGAAATTCTCTAAGGAAGAATCAAGGGGAGATTTTGCAATTTCAAGTGAAATCCAAGGAATTTTAGTAGGAAGATCAAGTTCTAAGCCTATGGTAATTATCTCTACTCTTTATTTACCATTTATACATGTTATTTAGGAGAAAAAAGTGTAGAAGAGATTATCGAATTCTAGGGTTCTAGTTGAAAGATGGTTGATTATTAAAATTAAGATAGTAAAAGGTATGAAAGGAGAATTAACATGCATAACAGTAAATGGTTGAATTCATTTATGAAGAAGCATGTTCTTCATCCTGGGGTTCACATGTTCATAGGTATTCAAGTTGTAGAGGAAAAAAGGAAAGGGAAACAAGTAGCAAAGTGAGGAAAGAGGAGAAATCATGGAGAAATTAAGGTTTGGTACTTTTAACTATTTGATAAGTTGAATTTTTGTTTCTTGAAAAATTATATCATAATTTATGTTTTATGTATTTATTTATTTTGAATAAATGGATGATTAAGGAAGTTTTTGATGGATGATTAAGTGATGAAAATGTTCAAAATAATTGTGTTTAAATTGAAAAGCATAAATGGAAGATGAGAACTTTGAACTTTAGCTATTTGATATTTTGTGCTTTTGATTTCTCGAAAATATGTTTGAAAATATTGTTATGTGTGAGTAGTAATTTGAATTAATGATTGATTATGGAAGAAATATGAGATTGAATTAGATGTGATTAATATGCTTGACAAACTATATTTTCTTGAAAGAAATCCATAAAAGTATCATAAATAGAAATTGTGTTTTATGAATTTGATAAGCATGTAAAAATAGAAATTTAGAAAATAATACATAAAAGAAAAGATGGCAATTTGAGTATAAATTGGATTTAATGAAGAAATTAAATAAGGGACAGTTGTAATTAGACTTATTAATGATAAATTAGTAGGAATAAGTAGAAGAAACAAATTGAACAAATTCTAGTACAAAAATTAGGTTATGGCCGAATGGCTCCAAAGGAAGAAAGGAGAGATTTTATTTTGTGATAACAGGTGAAATGGATAAGTGACCAAGTTTGGACTAAAATGAAATAAGTTTTAGTTAAGGGACTTAAGGGGTATATGGGAGAGTTTATACATCCTTTGTACCATAAGGTATTTTTCTTGAACCAAAGTTTAGAAAACAATATACATATGGTAAAAACACTATTTATTTGGTAAATTACTGTTCATTTGGTAAATTTCACTATGGTCATTTTTTGTAAACTCACAAATTGTGTTCTAACTTGGAAAATTATTAAGTATAAATATTATTTCGAATTTTAGAAGTCTTATGTGATTGTACATGACGAAATACGGACGCATGACAGATAAACAGTAAACATAAACAATAGAAGTCAACAATTGAATAATGTATAAAGAGAATGTGTTTTATTTTCAGATATATGTGGAATACTGTGTGGAACATATATGAGAATGTATCTAAATAAATAAATTAACTATATTTACTCTACTCGGTAATGGTTATGTCCGGTCTAGAACGAGGGTATGACATGTCATACTAAATGCGGGATCGGTTATATATTGTTACGGGTTCAGCCGAGATTTTGATTATATACAGTATCATTATGCATGTGAGGCTTCAGAAAAGATCATGCCTTATACGATATTATCGTGTGAGGTTTTGGCCAATACCACACCATATTATATAAAGTTCCTCATTCTAAGGATCGGGGTATGCAGTGTTACCTTGTGAAGAAAAATAATAAAGTCAAGTAAGAAAATAAAGTAATAAAAAGCAAGTAAGAATGAAATACAGTAAATAGTGAGCATGGAGAAGTATAAAACAGCTAGAAAGTAAAATACAATAACTAGTAGGTGAAAATTCAATGTGTTCAACTAGATTTATTGCTTTAAAAATGTTATTTGATTTTATATTTACGCTTAGCAAGTTTAATTTTCTAAACTTGTAAGTTATAGAGATATAACAGATAGATAAGACATATCAAGAAAGTAAAATCAGAGTGTGCAATAGAAAGCGAAATGGAGAGTATAGTGGTATGTGCATTGCATGAAATGTATTTGATGTTAATTAGTTATTTATGTATCTTGAAATTATGTAATAAAATGGAAAAAAATTTTATTTAGCATATGATATGATATCGTGCAATATATATTTGGACATGCAGAGTAATTCTTTTAGCTTAATTATATTTGTCAAGATTAAGGGGCATTACAGAATTAGCCAAAACATGCCTCAATTGGCAGTTGAACCTGTCGAAATAGCTATTGAAGAATCGCGAAAGAGCTGCAATCAAAATCGTGAACCATTCAAGAAACGTAACCCGCAGTTTTGGCTAGGGCTAACCAGCTAGATACAGATTAGGGCTGAGACTCCGATTAACCGAAATTGAAACCGAACTAAAATTTCGGTTTTCATTTAACCGAACCTGAAAAATTGGAAACCGTATTTCCGTATCGAAATAATTTCGGTTACCGAAACTGAAATTTTTTCGGTTACTGAAATACTAACCCATCGGTAACCCAAAAAACCAAAATTTTTACCATTTTTCAAATTGCTGCTTCTGTAATCTGTTTAATCTTCTCAAAAAAATGAAATGTTACCAATCAAAGCATAATTAATAGCCAAAATTTTGGATTCAATGTAAGCCAAACAAGCTAATTTTTTTTTTTTTTTATTGCAAATTCAAATCTGTACAATACCACAATTTTCTGCCAATTTCTTGCGAAGTTTCATTGCAGAAGAAGAGATGCAATTCGCTAAGCATTTTGTCAAACACGTGGTGTGTATATTAAATATACTAGCATAACAAAGACAGAATCAATAATTCTATAATCAATAAGCAATTATTCTTCATTAATCCATAACAACAGTTGAAATTGAAGAATTTGACAGGGAAGAACACTGTTATTATCAACAAATAAAAACCCCCTCTTATTAACCCTAAAAATCAGGAACCCAAAAAAAAAAAAAAACACTAAATTCAAACTAAAAATCTCTACATCTGCGAATAAAATAATTGCCTAACCAAGATTCAAGAAGCAGAAGCAGAAGTAGAAAGGAATTTTATATTTTTAACATAATAATTATTATTTTTTATAATATATTTTTTAATATAATAATTATTATTTTTAATAATTTAGAAAATTTATATGAGGGCATTTATTATGAGAGGAAGAAAGTAAAATTCTTTTATTTATATTTATTTGGTTTATGGATTTCGGTTTTTTATTAACCAAACGAACCAAAATTTTCTAAAATTCTAACCAAATACCCCGAAAATTTCGGGAATGAAAACGGAAAAAACCGATAACTGAAATATGTAGAAATTTCGATTAACCGAACCTTTCGGTTTCTCTGCTCCCCATTACGGATAGGTTATTTCCCGCCACATAGGATGTCACTGTTGGAAATCGAATTCTTCCACCACGCTCCTTGTCAAATCTTAAAGACACGCGATAGTCAATTTAGGGCTTCAACCGTTTGGTCTGCGGAGCTTGAATAGCCGGAAATCCAAAGACGACGCCGTCGTCCACGGTTGGAGCAGGCGACGGCCGTTTCGTTGAGGTGTGGCTGCAACAGTTTGGCTTTCTCTGCTGATTTCAGGTCGCTACAAGGTGGATTTCGGTTTTAATTTATTTTTCTTTTCCCTTAATTCATCTTCCATTGCTCATGGGTTTTCCCAATGATGATTTAATAGTATGAAGCTTTGTTTTAAGTAATAATACGAGGTTTTTCTTAATTTTTGTTAGACTACGTGCCATTCCATTTTCTTATAAAAAACACAAAGTATAGCAGCATGAAGTAATTGAAGAAGTAGTCAAGAAAATTACATGGATTAATGTTTTCCATTAATTTTTTTTTTAAATTTTCTATGTGGTTGCATGTGTATTAAGTTGGATGTCGGATTTATCTATACAGATCATATGATTTTATTACATTTATAGGTTTTCTAAATCAGTCATAAAACTCTTACAATTTCTCAGGCCGTTTCGAATTCTACTTGGAATCGCTGAGTTTGACAACCTTGGATATGGCTATTTTGGTAGGAAATCTGGCATCGAAAATCTCTTCTCACATTCAATCTCGCATCTTCTACGTCCCATGGTTAGATCTCTCTACTTCCTTTGATTGTGTTCTGAAGAAATGAAGGAAAATATTGGAAATTATAAAATTATAAAGTATTCTCTATAATGAATTTTATTGTGTTAATTGAATACAATTTCAAGCTCGATAGTATAGGGTTTTTTTCTCTCCCAAATAGACTTTAAATGGTAGGGTACGGATCATGTGGAAGTTTATACATTCCCAATCGTTATAGTAAAATAAAATTTTGATGTTTCAAGGTTTAAAGCTTTGATTTGTTTGATTCAAATCTTTGCTATTGTTTATTTGAATTTTATTGAGATATGGAAATTTTATATTCGTGGTTGTAAATGAAGTTTGAATTTTTAGGATGAACAGAAGTACAACAATTCTATGTTTGAAAAGCAGATATTATAGTGGCTCTTCATTTCCAGTTAGATGTGATCCTAGGAAATATTCTCAAGTTAATGAAATAGAGAAATCTTTGCCCAAAAAGGGCTGGGACAAGAGTGTATACGATAAAAGAATTAGTGGAGTCGGAAGAACTTCTGATTCCGGTGAGGCGGATCGAAGCAAAAAGCAAACGTACATGGAGAGTGTTTTATCCAATGAGACAAATGAAGGTAATTTTGCTCTAGAGCTCCTGCACAAATTTATTTATTAATTATTGCTTTGGCTTATATGAATATGTCTTGACTTTTTTAAACTGTACTATGAGAAATGTAACGTGAATGTGAGAACAAATTCGTGAAAGTATTTGTGGCTTTACACTCGCTGTTCATTTGACATTGATGAAAACTGTAGGACGATAAGGGTACCACACTAACCAATTTCAATCAGTTGGTGCTTCATTAGCAAATTTGTTTCTTGTATGATGTAATTATAGTCATTTTGAATACTAAAGTATAATAATTGATAGTAGTGCTGTTTACGATGAGAATTGCAGCCAGTGTTAGTTAAAGCTCAACTTCATAAATCAATGCTGCGAAATTGTTATTAACTTATAAAATCAAACGACCTTATTGTTGGGGTGCATCAATTGTCCTGTGATTCTCAATCGAACCCGTGGGCGCTTTGTGTGAGCATACGCTTTAAGGCAAGAGTATGCGCCTCTTCTAACACCAATTGGTTTTAGAAGAGTTGGTAGCGCCTGAGGTCCAACAGTGGTATCAGAGCCAAAGGTCACGGGTTCGATTCCTGGTGGGAGCAATTGTTGAGGGGGAGATTGTTGGGGGTGCATCAATTGTCCCGTGATTCTCAGTCGAACTCGTGGGCGCTTTGTGTGAGCATACGCTTTAAGACAAGGGTATGCGCCTCTTCTAACTTCTAACACCAATTGGTTTTAGAAGAGTTGGTAGCGCCTGAGGTCCAACATTTAGAAGGCCTTTAAGCCCTATTGCGTGTGAGATTTTCAAGATCTCACCGCACTTGTCAGACCTGATCACTTTCTAGTCTTTCACTAATGAAAACATTAAGAAAAAAAATAATCGAAGGACCAAGAATTATTACATTTATAAGATTGAAGGATATTTTAATTAGTTTTGAAACTAGAAGGACTAAATAGTTAATTTTGTAATGGCCCATGGATTTTATAGTACTTTTTCCAAGTTTATTTTAGAGTGAAAAATGTAATTTTGCCAAAAGTTTAAAGTGAATACTTGTATTGGGAAAATATTATGGTCCTTAAACTAGAACACACTATTAATGGTGTTTTTCTTAAACCAAATGATGCATGTTTCATTGACGTCTTCCTTACTACTTGAGGTTTCTTCCACATACTTGCTTTCCATGGCTTTGAGAGTGATTGATTTCTTCTTTTCTCCTCCTTCTATGGCTTATTTTTCTTTATTCCTCTTATTTAGGGTGAGCTCCTAAGTGAGTATCTTTCCAATAAATTCGTCACTTCTAAGAGTATGGATATTATGGTCTTTATGTAAAGATAACATAAAAGAATCCCATGTTTCTAGTAAAGCCCTCAATATCTTCGTTTACCTTTCCAAGGGAGTAGTGCTTGCCCAACTTTCTCAAATTGGTAACCATCCCAAGAAGTTGATTCGTCATGGTTATGATATCTTCTTTTGGCTTTCAATTGAAGGTATCAAATTTAGGTATGTGCATAAATAACACATTTATCATGACCACATACAATGCATCATTAACGTAGGTGGATGATTGTATTGCTTCTGTTGTCCCCCAAGGTATTGATATGTGGGCTTTTGTCCTTGTGCCTTCTGCTTCGAACCAGACCCTTTTAGTAGCAACAATGGACATTGATTCTTCCAGTGCCCTGGTTGTTTGCAGTAGTTAGAGGTGCCAACAGAAGAGGTTTTATACTGCGGAGTAGGCGTTACAAGGATTGGGGCAGATGTAGAAACTACAAAACTGAAGTAGAAAAAGTATACACCCCTTTTAGAGTCTTCAAACATGTTTCTTTAGCCATGAGTTCATTTACCACATCTTCAACATACAGCAAGGGTTTACGATGCAAAATTCCCGAACGACAGTTATCAAATTCAGGACGAAGACCCATTAGAAGTTGGACAAGGCCGTCTTCATCCCTACACTTCACATAAGCATCACAAGCTTACAATTCAACTAATTCTGTCAATGCTAATTGATCCCAAAGAGCTGTCATGGCACAAAAGTAATCATGGATCCCCAAAACATTTTGTACTAAGGGGATAGCATTTTACCACATTACTTAAACTAACTAATACTATTTAGATCAGTCAATGGTAAATTCAACTACTTGTTTACCATAATTAAATGGTGATTTCTCAAATTGGTAACCATCCCCCACCGGTTGATGTACAGTTATTAAGATCTGGGATTAGCTTATGGATTGACTAAGGACACCCCGGCTCCTGTTATGGAAAGAGAGCAAAAATCGCCGATTGAAAAATTGAGGAAAAATGGAGCAAAGGAGTTTACAACTAGTAAGAAGGATAATTCAGAGGTGGCTGAATATTGGCTAGATAGCACTATCAGAGCGTTGGATCAATTGAAGTGTGGACCAGAAGAGAGATACGAGTGTTGCACTTCGTTGCTAATGGAAGAAGCATATGCTTGGTGGAGTAAGTACAAGAATGTGTGGCACCAAAAGACAAAACTTGGGATTACTTTCTGACAGAGTTTAGGAAGAAGTATATTACAGAAGTGTATATAGATCGGAGGAAGGAGGAGTTTTTATTTTTGAAGCAAGGAAGGATGACCGTGGTGAAATACAAATGAGAATTTACGAAATTAAGTTTCGACTATCCAGAATTTGTTACAAAAGAAGTTGATTGCTGTAAAAAGTTTGAAAAGGGTTTAAATGACGAAATAAAAATATTGGTGATAGCTCAGCAAATTAGAGAGTTTTCAGAGCTAGTCTCAGTTGCACAGGAATTAGAAGCAGCAATTAGGGAAAATCAAGAGAGATAAAAGAAGAAGAGTGTGAAGAGAGAGGAAAATAGAGGTTCCACAAATGGGCAATCTCTGACGAGTAAAAGAGCTAGAAATGGAAATTCATTCGCAAGATCAAGTCAAGCAGCTGGAAAGGGGAAATAAAGGTATAGTGGAATCTAGTGTCGGCTCTGAAAGTACAGAGTATAATAGACTAGTCTATGAGCACTATAGAAGAAAACATGGCGGGGAATGTTGGTTGACTACTGGAGCATATATGGGATGTGGAGCCAATGATCACTTTCAAAGAGATTGTCCTAAATACCGAGGCGAAACTCAGGAAACCTCAGAAAAGACTTAAACGGCGAGTGGAGTCGGCAAGGGACGTGGAAGAGGCAGAGGTAGAAATTTCGGTACAAATCAAATAGGGGAAACCTCGGAGACGGTAAATCTCCCTGAACCAATGGCGCCTGCAAGGGTGTACATGATGAGAGTTCAAGAAAAGGAGGAAGTTCCAGACAAAAATTATGGTACAAAGATTTATAGTTAATATTTTTTATTAGTTGTGATAATAATATAAATGTTGTAGTGTTACTTATGTGTGTAGTAAGTTTTGAGGGAAAAACTTTTTAATTCAGTGAGTGGAACTGTCACATCCCCACCGTAAAAAATGCGTCGGAATGACAGAATTATAATTTAGGTGATAAAACGGAGAACGAAAATTAGTTGAAGGACTAGACTATAATTTTAATATATATGTGTGTGTGTGTGTTTTTTTTTTGTGTGTGCATGTGAGATTTTTTAATAATCATAATAATAATATAATATGATACAGTATATAATTAAAAAAATGAAAATGAAAGATGAAGAAGAACACCACGTAAATGGCACATAAATTGGACATATGGGAGACAGATGGAGGTTGAGGGATGAAAGTTATGGGCAGCAAGTATGTGTTTGATATAAATGGATATTGAACAATGAAAAGATAGAGAAACACGAAGAGAGTAGAGAAAAAATTGAGAACAGAGGAGAAAACAAATTAGAAGGAAATTTTAAAACAATAATTCTTTATTTCCCTATTATTTTCGAAAACCAATGTTGAAAATCGAACCTTGGGAACCCATTAATCACGTTCAGATTAAGAAAACTGCCTACCGATTGCCAAAAAATAAAGTTCCAATCGGATCGCCCGTCAGTTTAACGGGTAACCCTCAACTTTTCGAAGCTACTTCCGGCTACTCCGGCCACTCTCTGCCAGTTTTGAGATCGAAAACGGTCAGGCGACACGAAGAGAAAGAGGTCGATGTTGGGCTCGCCACCTACCGTCGTTGGAATTGTCTTTAGGCCTCGGGTCACGTTGGGTTGGAAACCTGAGTTGCAGATTCACTGGGAGAAGAAGGAGCTTGAAACGCACGAAGGGCGTGCGTTTTGTCCAAAACGACGGCGTTTTGGGAGCCGAATTTTATCTTCAACGCCTGCAGTTTCGATTAATTTCAGCGTGGCCCCCGTATTATCTTTGGCTTTTCAGTTGGGTCCTTCCGCATCTTTAGGTAGCCCCTGAACTTTATTTAGTTATTCATTTAAGTCCAGCAGCCTATTTTAATTACTAAACTAAGCTTATTTTGAGATTTTAATTAATTAGATGCCCAAATTAACTTATATAGGATTACTAAAAATATTTTAAATATTTAAAAATTACTTTTAGGGTCTGAATTAAAGGGAAGAGAGAAGAAATTAAGGATTTACGGAGAATTAGCTATTAGCAAATTTAAATTAGGTATGGTACTTTACTTATTTGACTATGTTGGATACTCGAATGTGCGTCCGAGTTATTTTTGTGAATTTTATTGATTTAAGTGCTTGTGGTATTTTTGTTAATTATGTTGGGATATTAATATTGTTTCGATCAATTTACTAGTTAGCAAAATAATAAGTCTTATTATAATAAATGTGAAATTAACATCAAGTGTCGGAACTAAGTCATAATTTACTAAGTTTAAGTACAAGCTCTACTTAGTATCGAGTTAGAACTAGTAATGGTAGGAGTATGATATCATAC
>CATIWJ010167014.1:0-20879 GCA_949640765.1 Croton laevigatus | reverse complement strand
TGCACTCCAATCAAATTTCTTGCCCTTTCTTTCTACGTTCTTTTCCAATTGGATTTGCAATTTTACATTTCTAGCATTGTCGAAGGATTAGGCTGGATCGAAAGTGGGAAATAATAACTATACCTATCTATTAGTTAGCTTGAGCGGTTGAATGTTATTGCATCATGTAGAATACATAATTTTAAAAATAGAGACGTAAATAATGTACTCTCTCTAAAATGTGTCACGTTTCTAGTAATATAAATTTTTTCAAATTTCACTTTGATATAGAATTTGGATATTCTTCTACTTCCATTAAATAAGGCAATATAAAGTAAATTATTCTCCAATTTTTTTTTTTTTACAAATTACAAGACAATTTATTAATTTATTTGTAAAAATATATAAAAGTTAACAACTTGATGTCGCATGCTATTACAATTTTTTTTGCTTATTTGGCAACGTAAGAGAAGATAATATATATTTAAAGAGTATTTAATTAGTTTTCTAACTTACAAAGGGATTCTTATAATAATTATTATACTATTTATTAATTAATTCTCTCAATTATTTGGTATTAATTTTATTTGATAAAAAATTAAATATGAATATTTGATTAATAATGTGAAACTAGACAATTGAAAACGAAGGCCAACTCAGTTAGTAGAACATTGGCATTCTAGACCAGATGTTTAAGCTTCGAATCTCAGTCCCCTCCCAAAGAATTAGGATATAAAAAAAACAAAACCAGTCGATTAAGAATCCTGTCCCTAGCATAGAGATTTGCTTTGTAGTATAGTTAATAGCTAAAATAAAACTTCGTGAATCAGAAAATATAAGTTGTGAAACTGGTGTCTTTGTCGAACATTAAGAAAGATCTCAGTGCCCGTATGATTGTTGGGTTGGTTTACCCAACTATGTACCAAAATTTTGTTAAGTTATATTTATGTACGGAAGAATTTCGTTGATTTGCTTTACATTTTGAGAATTGATTGTCTTTTAAAATAATTAAAATTCATCTCATATTGAATATTTAAATACGTGAAATTCAAATTTTCACTTATTTAATTTTTTTTTTTCTATCAAATTTTATACATTTGGATAATATTTTAATAAATTTAACTTTCAAGGTCAAATTATTTTGATTTAATTTATTTATATTTTTTTTTACTTTTATGTGTTATGTAATTTTTATTTGAAATAATATAAACTATTTGTTCTTAGAATCAAATAAAAAATAATTAAGAATTATAAATATCATAGATTAGGAATTGTAAACGTAGGATAAGTTGTTATGTTGTATTCTTATCTTATAGGTTTCTGTTAGGCTATTTGTAACTTAGTCTTAGCATCAATTGTATATTTAAACACACCTTTTGGCAATATACAAGTTATCTCTATCTCTGACATACGCTGTCTATATTAAACCTAAAACCTAACAGCGTCTCCACTTCTAACACTTTTAATTGGATATGTAATGAAAAGTGTGAAGATTGTTATGGATAAATATTCATGAGTAGACATTTAGTTTAAAAATTTTATTTCTAATGCAAATATTTTTCATTTTATTTTGTATTTTTATAACTTTTATAATTATATTTTAATGTGAAACAAATCATAATATAACATAAATCTAGAAACTGTCTAGAAGACCATTTAGAAATAGAAGTTAAACTAGAAATTGTCTAGTCCAAGTCAGCTTGACAATCTAGATAGACAATGATACAGGAGAAGTTTTTCCCTTTTCCTTTTATATTTTTCTGATGTGTCAAGTGAACAGTTGTTGTATTGGAGATACTCTAAATCACTATGTCGATTGTTCCTGCTTCTGGAACTGTGGTGATTCTGAATGTAACTAGCCAACTTTTGTTCAAACTCACTGCTTCTGATTATCTGATTTGGAAGATGCAGTTAATTCCTGTTCTTAATGACTACAATCTTTTTCATCATGTTGATCCTACTCATTCTATTCCCTCACTGTTGCTGCCCAATTCTAAAACAGTTAATCTTCCTTATAAGATCTAATTTAGGGAGAATCAGCTTGTTTTGTCTTGGATTGTTTCTCCTGTTTCTAAATTGATGCTGTCCCAACTTGTTGGGTTGATACAGCTCTTAAAGCCTGGACGAAGCTTGCGCCAGCATTCCGTTGGCTCTCGTATGCAAGTTCATCACCTAAAAGGCGAATTACACAGGCTTTCACGTGGCAGTGACTCAATTGAAACATATATGCAATGTGCTAAGACTTTAGCTGATAATTTAGCAGCGTTGGGTAGTCCTGTGTCTAATGATGCCTAGGTTGGTGCTATTTTGGATGGTCAAGGTAGTGATTACAGACCGTTTGTTCGTAATATAGAGGCTCAGTTAACTCTTATCTCCTATGATGATGTTCTTGGCTTTCTAATAACAAAGGAGAAATAGCTCAAACGAGATACTTTGATCTCTCTCAGCCTGCTGCAACGTTCTACACTTCCAAAACATATGCACTTGGAGGAGGTCGTGGTACCATTCTTGTGGTCGTGGTCGATCTAATCACAGTACAGAAGGCTATTACTCTCAATCCATTTCTTTATCTACTAAAGTTTAGTGTTGCAACTGCCAAGTCTTTGGCCACATTGCACACAATCGCTCCATACCAAAACAAACCACTCGCCCTCCATCATTTTACCTTGATGTATCCAAACCTACATCTTCACAATCTCAGCCTTAATGGAGCAACACACCACCTAACGGCCTCTCTCAATAATCTCAGTTTGCAATTTGAGTATACGGGTCCAGAAGAACTGGTCATTAGCAACGGTACGTCTCTTCCTATCTCTCACGTTGGTAATTTAAATCTTGAGTCTTTATCAAATTCGTTTTCTTTGAATAATGTTCCATTTGTTCCTAAAGCTACTAATGGTTTGCTTTCTGTGAATGCATTCACCAATGATAATGATGTTTCAATTGAATTTTTTCCAACTTGTTTCTATGTTAAAGATATTCGCACGAGACAACCTCTGCTAAAAGGCCCGAATAAACATGGCTTATATATGTTTCTGAAAGAATCCCACATCGGAAAGGAGTAGGGTCTTAATGAGATTTATAAGGCTGGGCAATCCTCACCTGTCAACTCAGATTTTCAGGTGAGTTAGGCCCAGATTCTGTTCAAGCGCATGGAGTTTCTCTTGCTACTTCACATTCTCAATTAGGTCATTTAAATAAGCAAACTTTGTTACGATATGTACGCAATAATATTTCAATTTCGTCATCTAATTTTCCTTTATGTTCAGCCTGTAGTACTAACAAATCTCAACTACTACCATTTTTAGATTTTGGTTTAAAGTTACTGGACCTAAGCAATTATTATGTTTTGATGTATGGGGACCTGTTCGGATAACTTCTTTGTCTGGTAACCGTTATTATGTTATTTTCCATGATGTGTTCAGTTTACTTGGATATATTGCTTGAAACAAAAATCTGATGTCCTTTCCATCTTCATAAAGTTGTCTTTTGGTTGAGAAATCTTTTAACAAATCGATTAAACAATTTCAATGTGATCGGGGTGGGGAATTTCAATCTTTAACAAAGTATCTTTCTGAAAATAATATATCTTTACGCATCTCGTATCCATATGGATAAAAAAAAAAATTGTAGCCCTTATTGGAGCAACTTAAAGAATATTTGTAACTTTATTATAACAAAATGTCAACAAATTTGAAATATTCACTAAATATCACTTTCTATTTTGTTTACTAATATGATATTGATAATACACATATTATAGTAAATAAATGTATTTTTCTATTCATGATGTTGGTAAATATGTCTATTAACTTATATATAAAAGTATATGTGCATATTTACTGGTGAATTAAAAAGTGACATTTATTTAATATCTTAAAAATTTAATATTTATTTAATATTTCAAAATATAAGAAGTATCAAAAATTCATTTTACATTATATTGAAAGAAATTAAAAACTTGAGAGGATCTATTTGAAGAGAATTAGAAGTTCAGGGACTAAATTAAAAGAAGTGAAAGTTTAAGAGTTAACATAGAAATAGGCCATAAAGGTTCAATTGAAAGGAATTAGAAGTTTATGGGTTTAAAAATATGAATAAGGATGTAATTGAAAGGAAAGTAAAAGTTTAAAGACTTGACTGTAACCTTGAAAAATCAAGGACTATTTAATAATTGACTAGGGATTATTACAGAGGGTGTATTACAACATATAAACCATACAGAAGGAGTATTATAACATATATTTTATTGATTGATATTTGAGAGAGACTGTAAAATGGGTTTGTTGAGTTTTGTCAAGCTCAATACTAGAGTTGATTCATATAAATGTAGTGAAACTCAAACATGAATTTGCAATTAGCTTATTATGGTAGCATTTTCTTAATACTGGTTTATTGAAAATGCTCATGAGTTAGCTTACAAATATATAACCAAGTTGCAACTTATTGGGATAAACTTTTTAAACAAAATTTAAAATAATGTTTGGTACGTTGTAATGCAATTACGTAAGCAATATAATATTCGAATATGTAGGATTGCGTAATTTCTTAAGAATGTCACATATGCAACATAATAAACAACATCTAATCCTATGTGTACCCTGAACCATTGCATGTTTATAATAGTAAAAGGACTAATGAAATCCCTTGCTGTTGCTGTGTCGTTCATTGAAACCATCAGAACACAATGTCGTTTTGTAAACTCTTTTATAACCCAAAAAGACCTTGTAGTGCTTGAAAAATGTAATCCTTTTTCTATCCATGTTTTTGTTTTCTTTCATGGAACAGTTCAAATTTTGGTTGGGCTTGCTATCTTGTTTGACTTCAAACTTTCTTGATCCATAGTAGTTGCAAACGACATTACAGTATATCCATTGCTAACAAGCATAAATTGAAAAATTGACTGGCAAGCGTACGTTTGACATCAGACTATGAACTGGAAACGAAAAGGTACTAATTCAGAAGTTTGATTGCCCCATTGTAATGCTAATCGAGTTTTTATTGCTAATCGAGTTTAAAAAACCAAACTCAAATGAGAGACAAGATTGAAGAATTTTTGGTGCAATGGATACTGCAAATACATTTGGAAATAACAAGATCAAACCCAACATGGATTTAAATAAAAATACATTCTGACTTCACGGGAGCGACATGAAGACAATTGCTCAATCATAAAGAAGAAGCTGACATCATTTTTTTACTGCTATCTTCATTTACCTCAACAGTAAAGAAGTCCTGCAGGGCTACCATATCAATAGAAGATGATTGCAATTTCTTTATTGCCCCCGCAGTTGCCATGGCACCAGCAACTGTTGTTATTATTGGAACCTTGTATGCAAGTGCCATTCTCCTTAATTGCCGCCCATCGATCTGGTCCAGCGCATCCCCAGAGCTTGTGATCACCATCAGTTGGATTTGCCCATTCGCAAGAACATCACCTGCGTGCGGACGCCCTTCGTGCATTTTCAGCACTCTGTCCACAGGGATGCCTTTCAGCTCCAGAAAATGAGCTGTCCCTGAAGTTGCGATAATGTTAAACCCTAATTGTAAAAAAGTTGTTGCAAGTTTTTCGAGACTGGGCTTCGTCAAGTCATTTAAGCTGATGAATACGGTGCCGGAAAGTGGTACCTTCTGCCCAGTAGCAAGTTGAGCTTTTGCAAACGCAAGAGAAGATACAGAATCGATGCCCATTCCCTCACCGGTGCTCCTCATTTCAGGCCCCAACAACACATCGCAGCCAGGCATCTTGTCAAATGGAAGAACTACTTCCTTGACAGCCACATGTGAAGGTATCACCTCTTCAGTGAAGTTAATGTCGTTTAGTGATTTCCCAGACATCACAAGGGCGGCATATTTAGCCAAAGGGTGGCCAATAGCCTTGGAGACAAATGGGACAGTGCGAGAAGCACGTGGATTTGCCTCGAGTAGATAAACCTCTCCAGCTGCTGTAATAGCATACTGGCAGTTCATGAGTCCACAGACCTTGAGAGTCTTTGCCAATTTGATAGTCCACGACCTGATTGTTGCCAAGGCAGAAGGTGAGATTGTTTGGGTAGGAAGGATGCAAGCCGAGTCACCAGAATGAATCCCTGCTTGCTCAATGTGTTCCATTATTCCACCTATCACCACATTACCATATGAATCTGCAAGTGCATCCACATCAATCTCAACAGCATCAGATAAATATTTATCAATCAATACAGGACGCTCTGGGTCCACCTTGACAGCATTTTCGAGATAAGTTGCTAGCTTTTCGTCATTGTATACAATCTCCATTGCCCGGCCACCCAGCACATATGAAGGACGGACTACAACAGGGTAACCTATTTCTTTTGCGATGCTAATTGCATCAGCTTCACTCTTAGCAATGCCTCCTTTAGGCTGCTCAATTTTCAACGATTCAATGATCGCATTGAACTTTTCTCTGTCTTCAGCAGCATCAATGGAATCTGGTGACGTACCCCATATACGCACATTACCAGCCCCACTGGAAGCAACAGGCTTATATTCATCTAAATATTGCTGGATGGGTAGAGCCAGCTTTAGAGGCGTTTGACCACCAAACTGTACAATAATGCCCTCAGGCCTCTCAAGATCAATTACATTCAAAACATCTTCAACTGTCAAGGGTTCAAAGTAAAGACGGTCACTTGTATCATAATCAGTGGATACTGTCTCAGGATTTGAGTTCATCATAATTGTTTCATATCCCGCACTCTGCATAGAAAATAAGGAAGTACAATTAGGAAAAAGATGTTGACATACCCACATGTTGACCATCTTCTCCATGTAATTTGTCCATCAGATAATAACTATAGAATTACAGGGAAAGCCTCAGCGTAGTCATATCACAGATTATACATTCATGTATCAGCAAACAAATTGAGGCACCAACAGAATCCACATCTAAAAAGATCGTTAAAAAAATCAATGTAGCCACAAATGCAAACAGTTCAGATAATATCAGACTCGGTACCAATTGACCAGAGTAGAATACTTACAACA
Organism: Croton laevigatus; assembly: GCA_949640765.1. Lineage (NCBI taxonomy): Eukaryota > Viridiplantae > Streptophyta > Magnoliopsida > Malpighiales > Euphorbiaceae > Croton > Croton laevigatus. The sequence continues at coordinate 13,895 of CATIWJ010167014.1, read as the reverse complement.
ATTTACTTGACTTTTAGTATTAAATAGTCATCATAGATCATGTAAATCCAGAAGAGATATGTTCATCTTATCACCAATAAATGAGCACTTGGGAAAAAAATATATGTTTGGTGGTTTCCAGAACATAAGTGGTTAAAGATAAGGTTTGCAAATAAATTCTTTCCTGTACGTGAATTGTCTCAGGCCATTCATCAAGTATATTCAATTCAGACGACTTAAGCAATAGGCAAAATCAGAAACACAAACCTGGAGTGCAAAAGATGTATGGCAACAACAGTAATCAAACTCTATTCCTTGACCAATACGATTGGGTCCACCGCCTAGAATCAAAACCTTCTTCTCTTTTGTGGGAGCGGATTCACACTCAAAATCATAGGAAGAGTACATATAAGGAGTATCAGCCTCAAACTCAGCAGCACAGGTATCTACCCGCTTATATGCTGGTACAACTCCGAGAGACAGCCGTCTTGATCGAACTTCCTTCTCAGTTGACTTAGTAGCAAAAGCAATTTGCTTATCACTGAAACCACGCTTTTTAACCTCGTAAAAATCATCTTTAGTCAGAGCAGACAAACTCCTAGACATAAGATATTGTTCTACATCTAACAAATCTTTCAGCTGAGTAAGGAACCATTTATCAATTAAACTTAGTTCATGAATTTCATCAACTTTCATCCCTTTCTTCATGGCAGCATAAACAGCATGGATGCGATCTGGGTTCGGAACTCTTAGACTATATTTCAACTGTTCCCAATCCCATTCAAGTTCCTTAACTTGTCCACAGCCCCATCCTGAATATCCCAACTCCATTGATCGAACTGCTTTCTGAAATGACTCTTGAAATGTCCGACCTATAGACATGGCTTCACCAACAGATTTCATTTGGGTTGTCAAAATTGGTTGTGATCCAGGGAATTTCTCAAATGCAAACCGAGGGATCTGCATGTAGGTAAGAAAAATCAAATCACCATGTCAACTACAATGAAAACTTTGCCAAAGTGAACGATTCAAATATGAAGTGAATTGACAGTAGAGAACAGATAGTGAAAACAATAAACTAAATATATAAAAGTTAATGTTTGCATTCCATACGGCTATGCATACAAAATATCTTTGATGAAATTGATATGGATTTGTAGCATCCTAATATCTCCAGGTAGCCCAGCTGTGTGTTTTAGAAATGGCAGCTTCTGCACAACAGTAATCAAAGCCACTGACCACAAAAACCAAGCACACTACTATATATATTCCTTGCCCACATCAGTGAACTACCACAGCCAATTTCTTCCAAACCAATATCCTCTATGCAGTTTGAAAAGATTATCACTTTGTAACAAAAAAAATATATATATATATATATCATTTGGATAGAAAAAAAAATCCATAACAAGATAACCTTAACAAAAGAAAGCAAAATAATCAGTCCAACAAAAACAGTTCCAGGGAAAATAGCATATCTTCTTAAATAAATTAAATCAAATATGCAGTAGCTAAAGAATCAGGTACTAACCTTGGTCACCACATAATCTATTGAAGGTTCGAAACTAGCAGGTGTCTTCTTAGTAATATCATTAGGAATCTGGTCCAACGAATACCCAACTGATAACTTAGCAGCCATTTTTGCTATAGGAAAGCCAGTTGCTTTAGAAGCCAAAGCTGAGGACCTCGAAACTCTAGGGTTCATCTCAATAATCATTACCTCACCATCAACAGGATTAACAGCAAATTGCACATTAGACCCTCCACACTCTACTCCAATCTCTCTAATGATCTTAATTGAATAATCCCTCAATCTCTGATACTCCTTATCAGTTAAAGTCTGAGCAGGAGCCAGAGTTATTGAATCCCCTGTGTGCACTCCCATGGCATCAATATTCTCAATTGAACAAATAATCACCACATTGTCAGCTAAATCACGCATTACTTCTAATTCATATTCTTTCCATCCTAATAAAGATTTCTCCACCAAAACTTGAGAAGTTAAACTCGCAGCCAAACCCGCCTTACAAATTGACTCAAACTCCTCTTTGTTATAAGCGATACCACCCCCAGTTCCGCCCAAAGTAAAAGCAGGTCTAATAATCAATGGGAATTCTCCAATTTCATTAGCAATTTCAATACACTCATCAAGAGTATTGGCCACACCAGACGGCGGCGTTTTAAGACCAATGTTTTTCATAGCTTGTTTGAACAATTCCCTGTCCTCTGCCTTTTTAATTGCATCAAGTTTAGCTCCAATCAACTCCACGTTATACTTCTCTAGAGCGCCACTCTCAGCCAAAGCCACCGCTAGATTTAACGCCGTTTGGCCACCCATGGTGGGTAACAAAGCATCAGGCCGCTCTTTTTCTATCACTTGCTCTACTAACTCAGGCGTCATAGGCGTAATGTAAGTTCTGTCAGCTAATTCCGGGTCGGTCATAATAGTAGCAGGGTTCGAGTTTATCAAAACGATCTCGTACCCTTCTTCTTTCAAAGCTTTACAGGCTTGCGTGCCTGAGTAATCGAACTCGCAAGCTTGACCGATAATAATAGGACCCGCACCAAGAATCATAATTTTCTTCAAATCTGTACGTTTGCCTACTTTGGGCTTTTCTGTTAACGCCTTTTTTGTCATTTCGGCGCTGCAACGGGCGGAGCTGAGTTTGCAACACCGCCGTGTGTGGCGGGTTAGCCGTTGCAGCCATGGCTGGAAACTTGAAGAAGAAGAAAACTTGAGATTTTTATGAGTAAAAAAGCCTAAATTAGTGGATTTTGAGGTCAATGGTAAGGCATGAGAGATTGATCTGTTGGAGAAAATGCAAGAGGAGGATGAGAAAGCATCACAGTTAGCTACAGAGTGGCTCATTTCTGGTAATGAGAAAGAGAGAAGTTAGGGTTTTTGGTTCCCCTTGGTATCGGTACTATTTAAAAGAGGATTTGTAGGAGGAGGTTCTGAGTATGACTGAAGATATTCTTGGGTTTTCTCTTGTACAGAAGCTATATTTTAAAAAGGAATTTTTAGGGTTTTTGGATTAGACGAGGTGACGAAGGTAGGGGTTTGTTGTGACGCATCATAAAGGAGTTACTGCTACTGTATCTGTAGCTATACCTGTAGATGAAAGCGGTTACGGGTTCTCGGAGCCCATTGGGCATTTTTCTGAATTCGGTTCTTATCCACTTTTATTTTGACTTTTTTTTCTTACTGTATGAGCATTATATTGTGAAAATAAAGAAACGGAAAAGAAATAACGCAGAAAAGAGCAAAATAATAGACACTAAAATATATAAATGTAGTATTAAAATGGTGGAAGCTCTTTTATTTATAGAAGAGAAAATTTAATATATATAAAAATGAGGAATTCAACAAACATTCATTTATTTATAACAACATAAGGAAGAAGGAGATGCAAATTAAAATCTATTCTTGTATGCGCAATAATAACCGTTCAAATAAGTTTTAAAGTGGAAATTAAATTATAGATCTAAAATATCTAAATTAAAAGATTTTAGAGACATAGTGCATGGAAAAATTGACAAGAAAAAAAAATTAAAGGTGGGAACCGAATTAGTATACCCCTGGAACCTTGCCGCTCAGGTTCATATGGCGTGGTTCGACTCTCCTTCACATGTACAGTGAGTGAGTATATATATATATAATTTTTGAAATGGAACCATCAACTCTTTTAACGTTTTAATGATGTATTGCAATTTCAAAATTTTAAATAAACAATTAGTTAAGTACATGTTAAATTATTGTTATTCGCATTAGAAAATTTCTTAAATAACCTATTTAATTCCGAAACATACGATTTTAATTGAAGTTACATTCATATACGTGCAGCGTAACTATAGCAAGCCACGTGCCAAAATTTTTAACATGGTGAAGTGTTATATAATAGCAAAATTTAAAATTTCATGTCTTAAATTAGTTATTCGTAATGTATCATGTGCCGCGAAAACAATACTAATATTCTCTTTCTTATTTGAAAAACTATTCCACAACAAAGGCATATCCAAGGCAACATTCCAAGACCTATTCCTCAGAGATGCTAGCACGGTTTCTTTTTTGGTTTTGGAAGAGTAGAAAATTGGTAGCATGTTAACCAACTCGAATATGCCTCGTCATCAGACAGTCGAGCATTAACTGTACAAGGCAGAACCTCAATTCAATTGTAACAATAATCATTATAAGATGAAACATCACAGACAACAGATTACGGTTGTAATTTTAATACTATTGAAAGGTGCATGACAAGGTTTCTTTTTAATTTGTTCTTATCCTTAAATGGGAAATGGACAAAAAATATGAGAAGGATAGAGAAGACGTCTACATACAGATTGTCATTTGCAAGCTATCACCCACCTACTACACGTGTAAAAATCAATATCCACTCAGGCACTCTTTCTTTTTGCTTAAACTCATCTATTTTCCTTAAAAACATTACATATAATAATAATAATAATAATATAGTTGGTTTAAATATTGGCCTAGTGTCTTAAGACACTCAGCTTCGAGGCTTGAAAAATTCCCTCCCAGAATGAGGGTTTGTGTACGACTATGAGAAATAATAATAATAATAATACTTACATTAATGTCATTAATTAAAAATATTTTTGTCTCAATGTGATGAAATTCAATTGTTCCTATCACGCAGGGGCGGAACTACGGTGGACAGGATGATCAGCTTCTAGGACTGCAAACGAGCCGAGCATTGACTTACTCGTGCTCGGCTCATTTATTAAACGAACGAGCTCGAGCTCGGCTCGTTAATTAAACGAGCTTGAATTTTTAGCTCACGCTCGGCTCGTTTATTATCCATCCGAGCTCGAACCGAGCTTTTTTCAAGCGGCACACGAGCAGCTCGTCTTTTTACATGTATTTTTTCGAGCAAACCGAGCACTGACCTGCTAGTGCTCGGCTTGTTTATTAAACGAGTGAGCTCGAGCTCGAACTCATTAATTAAACGAACCTGGATTTCTAGCTCGCACTCGACTCGTTTATTATCGAGCAGAGCTTTTGTTGAACGAACACCGAGCGACTCGTAAGCAGCTCAGTCCTATCGGCCGCCCTAGTCCTTGATAATTTTATTTATATTGAGTCATTCAATTATAGAGTATGCATAATTTAGTATTAAAAAATTACCAGTATTAGAGAATGGCTTGATGGTAAAGGATTGGATTTTGAATTTCTAACAAGATAACTAGTTTGAATACAAATGGTGCTATTTTATTTTCTTATTTTTTCCAATCGTCAAAATCCCTTTGTCGAGCTCTCTTTCCCGATTTGAGCATCTTCCTCTCTGCTACTTCTCATAATCGATCTACATATACTTCGGTTTGATTATTTCTTTTTATTTTCTTTCAAATTTTAACGTTGAAGCATCAAAGTCAGACTTCTTTTTACTACAACTATCTTAAATCTAGTAAAAATATATCTCTATTTTTATTCCTTTAATTGAAGAAAACTGAATATTGATTGTTTGGTTAATGAGAAAACAATGGAATCTGAATTTACTCATACAAAATTTTCATACAATCAAGTCCTAGCACCATATGTAATTTTTGTTTTAAGGCAAAATAGAATAAAATGACAAACGAAAAAGAACAGGCTAGTTTTAGGTTTCAAAATATTAAAATATTTGGCAAACATACAGTAGTGAGTAGTGAGAATAGGCTGCTTGTGCTCATCTGCTTAGCTTGCCATTTAAAACAAATTGTTATATTCATCATTTGTTATATAACAGTAGCAATTTTGGCAGACAAATTTTTTTAATTTTAATTTAAAATATATTCTTATGTAGTTTTTAAGATATTATACTCTCAGATTTTTTCGTCTAAAAAAAATATTATTTTTAAACAGTAAGGATCAAAATCATAAGTTTGCTCATATTCTACATTCATAAGGTATCAAAATAATTTTTCACACTAAATACTCCAATTTCAGATTTCAACTACTCACATTGAGAGCTTCAAACTGATATATTTACTTGTTTAATTCTTTTTGAAAAACAGATTTTGAGTATTTGGTCTGAAAAAATACATTTGTATTCATACTGCTGAAGGTTGAAAATGAAAAAAAGTATTTTTTTTATTCTTACTATTTAGATAATATAATGTATTTTTATAAACGAAATGAACTTAGAATATAATATCTTAAAAACTAAAGAATTTGATAGTATATTATAAAAAACAGAAGGACCTAATAGTATATTTACTTAAACATTAAGGAGCTGAAAGATAATCCCCTTTTACTTATGTACTCATAATTATGACTTTGAGTTTTGATAGATAAGGAATAAGATCTGATTTTTCTTTTTTCAGGGTGTGTCTACTATGGGTCGTCCCCATGTACGGAAGCTTTATCATTTTTTTTTCAATTTTTTTTTAGAAAAACAAAATTATAAATTATCTGTATTTAATTCGGAGATCAATTTTATATATAACTGTTGAGACTCTTAATACTCAATAGTAGTCTCAAGAGTTATACTTATTTTATGTAATATTTTTAAAATAGAGTCAAATCTATAAGATATAACCCTTTAAAATTAATTTTGAAATTAAACACAAACAATCTATAATTTTATTTTTTAAAAAATAAAAAAAAAGGTCCGCATATGCGCACCACCACATAGCAGTTCATCGTATTGGAGTTGAAATACCCAAATTGTATTTTCATTTACTTCCACTAGTTATAATATTAAAAGTCTTTAATTTTAAAATAAAAAGCTTAATGTTTATTTTGATTTGTACTAGAATGTCACACGGAATTAAATGAGTTGTATTAACTTACTTTTGAGCATCATCTTAATTTTAATATGACAAGTATTGGATGGATATTTAGATGAGGATACTTCCGAACTTTGAGAGTTAATTTACAAATCTCTCTATAATTGAGTTTTTCGAAATAATAAACCATGCACGTATAGAAGTAACAAAAAATAATAGAGAATAAATAAATCGATGACAACATACATCAAGTCACAGTTATCTTTGTCGTTCCATCTGAATTTTTGGTTCTGCCACTGCTAGCAGGGACAGGGGTGGGCGGTTTGGTTAGCCGTGCCCCACCAAAAATCTTTGTACATATCAGTGGCATATGTAATAAAATTTATTAATGGTACAAAAAAATAATGTTCACTTGTACTCTATTGGTTGAAGCAATACTAGTTGCTTCTGAGAATGAGGATTTGATCGTTCTTCAAAACAATTTTTTCTCCATTTAATCGATTTTCCATAAAAATAAGATAGTAGTAAAAAACTCAATCCCTAACTTGTTCGACCAACCAGACTTTTTTACCTGTTATTAATTAAATATTGGACTTTCATAAAAAAGAATACGGTGTTTTATAAAATTAAATGCATAAGTTTTTTATTTATATAATTATTTACAATTAATTAATAAATTAATTAAATTTAAATCATATTCTAATAAGTAATGCCATTTTATAATTAAATGACAAAGCACTTGAGCTCGGGCTTTTCTCTCGTCTTGAAAGCGATTGTTTTGCGTATAAATGTTTGAGTTTTTTTTCCTGCTCTTTATTCCTAATCATCTCACTTGATGCCTGAAGATGATGTTGTATCTATTGAGATGGGTGGGTTGTCTATAGAGGAGGAAGAGGAAGGTATTGTTTTTTGCTAGAGGAGTTAGTGAGAACGTAGTCCAAAGGTTTTCTTATTGCCTGGTTGGTAGATTTTTAACGCTAAAGGCAATCGATTTCATTGCCATGAAGCAAACTCTTGCAACGTTATAGCAACTATTTATGGTGTCACGATTTCTTCGAGATTGAAGATGGCTGTATTTGTTTCGTTTTTTATAAGTGGTTATATTATAATATTTTTAGCATATTTAGTGAGTGATTTTTATGTATATTTGTTATGTTTTTGTTTAATTTTTAATTTAAAATTTATATTTATGTGTTTTTAATGTTATTTATTATTTTAATATTTTTCTAGGTATTTTGATTGGTGGACGCATTTTTGAGCAAAAATTGGATATTTGGACACAAGAAGTAAATATTCCCCTTTGCAATTTTTCATGCCCTATGATTCGGTAAAAAGCTGAGGAGAAATTCTCACAGCCCTGTGGGCATATTCAACTGACAGTATATTTACCGAAGGCCTATTTAAGGGCGGGCATAAAAAGCCACAAACCAAAAATCGAAAAGAAATTGATCCAAAACCGAATCAAAAATCGGTTAATCGAGTGGTTCGGTTCAGTATTAGAATTGTAAAAATTGATTGGTTTGGTTTGGTATTCGGTTTTGCCTGCATAAAAATTGAACCAAACCAAAAAACGAACCTTCCCTATATATACTCTTTTTCCCAAACCAAAATCCTAAAACCTGACACCTTCCTCTCTTTTCTCCTTTGTTTCATCTTCTCTTCTGAAACCCTAGAATAACAAAAGAGCCACTGCTCCTCCTTCAAGCCGCTGCCTACCACCTTCTGCCATCGTTCGTTTTTAGCAAAGACCCAGAGAATTTAGTAAAGAAGCAAATACTGATGAAACATGTCGGAGAAAGATGGGAAAGGGTGGAGCTACCTTTGGCTGAATCATCTTTGGCTACTTCTGATGCTAGCGACGAGAGCTTCAATTCATCAAAGAAGATGAAGATTCGATTCTTTCGTTGATTTCATCGGAGAAGATGAAGAGTATAATGATCTTGGATTCAAAAGACATTACTCAATCAGTAAAATAATTTACTTCTTCATTGATTTGAACGATTGTTGATTTCTTTGGAATCAATCAAATCTACTTCTTCGTTGGAGTGTCCATTATTTTTCTTCAAGATATGATTTTCCTCCACCAGATCACTATACTTAACAACATAAAAATTCAAGAATGATGCGATGCTTTTCCCCTTGGAGATGAATATGAAACCTAAGTTGATATATGCTATTATTGATGGTGCTTTATGTTCACTCGGTCGATCGTGGTTTCAAAGAGTAAGCTGAAGAATTTAAACACTTACTAATATTTTTGATGAGTTATTCTTAATTTCTTTAAAGAATGAAAGATTTAGTTACACACTGCTTTTCCTTTTTTTCACTTCATGGGATTGAAAATGATAGAATTGAAAGCAAAATTTAACAGAAAGTAAAGAAAAAAAACCATTTTTAGATCATAGATTGATTTAAAAAGAATGTGTTTTGTAGATATTAGTCTTATTATCCATTGAAATAAGAAATTTTATTTGAAGAACCAAAAGACAAAATAGAAAATAAGAAGAGAAAAAATTTAGAAATGATGTTTTATCTCATATTCTAAATTTTTAAACCAAATGTACTTGATTAACTTAATTGCAAGTTCTGAAAATGCAGGTTCTTAATTTAGTTTTGCTTCTACAAATTTAGTTGATTAGGAAATTTTGGTTTATAACTGAACCGAACCGATGTTCGGTTTTTGCCTTTGTGTTTCAGTGTTCGGTTCTAATTTTTGAGATTCAGTTTTTTGTTCGGTTTACCATTTTCTGAAATGCCCACCCCTAGGCCTATTAGGTTAAATCTGAAATTTTCATGGAAATTGGGCATTGTAGGATTTATTTTCAATGCAAATTTAGTGAATAACACACTACACCAAAATGGTCCTAAGGCAACGGCCAACATTCGTTGCCTTAACTAGTTAAACCGTTGTCTTTTCATTAAGGCAACGGTTCTACAACCGCTGCAGATGCTGGTGTTGCCTTTTCAAAAAGGCAACGGTTGAGGTTAGTTATAGCAACGGTTTTTCTAGGTGATGCCTATTTATAACCTAAGGCAACGATTTTCTGTGTAGTAAAAGGTAACATTTTTTCACTAAAAGGCAACGGTTTCCTGTCTGGAAAAGCCAACGAGTTTTGTAAAAGGCAATGGTTTTTTATTTTGGAAAAGCAACGGCTTTTTCACTAAAAGACAATAATTTCCCGTCTGGAAAATCCAACGGCTTTTATGCAAAAGGCAATGATTTTTTATTTGGAAAAGGCAACGGTTTTGACAATAAAGCAATGCTTTTTTTCACTATGAGCTACGATTTTTTTTTAATAAGCAACGACTTTGAATTTGTTAGGTAATGGTTTAGAAAACCATTGGCAACGATTTTTTAAATTAGAATAGGTAACGGTTATTTGTATTCAACTTGATCAGTAGTAAGCAACAATTTTCACTTGAAACCCAACGATTACAATTATAGATCCAAAAGAATGTATTTATATATATAATAAATTGTATCAACAAAATAATAATTTAGATCGTAAACTAATATGAAATATCACCATAACATTCTTCAAATATCACAAACAAATGTCATTCAAATGTAGCAAAAAAAAAAGTTTCAAATGACTTGAATGATTTGGCTAGACAGTATCATGTCCTCCAGAATTCTCTCTATCATCATCATCACGTTCCTATAAAGAAAAGAATAAGACAATTTCAATTAGTATCCAATCATAAACCAACTTTATATTGATCCAATTTTATTGATCATCAAACACTATTAAAAATTGGGTTTGCAATTTAAACCGCAACATTGAACCTGACAAATTCAAGCAACAAAATAGCTAAAAAATAAAACAACAAGTTTTATGCGAACTTGAGCAACTGAGACTGAGTTGAACCTAAAATATACATATTTACATAATTTAAAAAATGTTAAGTTATAATTTATTAGAGAAACTTCAGTTTACGGGTATGATGAAGAATCCATTAAAGGCCCTTATTTCACCAAGTAATATAGGTTGATTCATTTGTTGCAACTGAAAATGGAGTTCTAATTTCATAGAATGAGAAAGAAATAAAGAAGAGTCATTGGAATTCCTTAAAAAAAAAAACAGTTATTGGGAAAATTGACGAGGCTATATGCTATAGCTAGTCAACATAATGAAGAACTAACTAATTTCCATATGTTAAATCAAATAAAAAAAAACCAACAATTGCATATTAATCTTACCGAGGAATCATTTGCGTAAACATCAAATAGTCCATGCTTCTTCGGAGCACTGGAGGCATCACTAGGTGATTGAGCTGTTAAAAACATTGAATTTAACATTTCAACATTAATATTCATGTCTGGGTTGAGTTGTCCTTAATTTGCTAACGCAGCCATTAAATTTTGATTCAATGTCCTTTGTTGATCATCAATCTTCTCTTGCATTTTTTGTTGCTTCTCTTCCATTTCAAGTTGCAACTGTGCTCTGATTTTTTTTTTCAATTTTTTGTTTCATTACTTGCATACAATCATCTGAAATTTTCAAAGATGATGGATTGGATGCTCCCTTGTCTTTCAATTGCCTCAATGTAACACCTCGTCCCAATAAACGAACTCTACCACGTCTATCCTCACCCAAGTTTGATAGGACTAATTCATCTGCCTTTTCATTCTCATCACCTTTAACTAGATGCAATTCCTCAATACGAGCTTATAACATAAGAAACAATAATTAATCCTTCATTTGTCAAAAGAAAAATATATATTAAAAGTTTAAACACATATAATTTTCTGTCTTATCTCTTCATCATGTTTGTAAATTCGACCCTCTTTCCTTTTTCTAGTTGCCAAGTACATTTCTGCCACAGATGGTGGATCTTTCGACTCTTTGGAATTTTGCTGATCAAGATAATAAATAATATAAATAACAAGAACATAACTGAAATATCTATTTCAAGAACCTTAGAAATGACAAATGTACAAAGAATTTTACCAAATCATTATAGATAGATGCAAAACTCTTTGGCCCAGCTGTATGCATGTCTATTCGCTTTTGACGATTCTCTGCATTTATATCAGCCATTTTCTACATAGACGAGAAAATATTCAATAAAAGAAAGAATATGTGTGAAGTATATAAAGAACATAAGTTATAAAAAAAATCTACTTGCACATCTTCATTATTCCAATAGTAAGAAGTTCATCAAAAATATCCGGAGGTATGTATTCTGGACAATTTTTCTTCCTTTCCTCGTCATTATCATACTTCTTAAAGTGCTTTCTTTTCAGTCTACACTTGAAAGCCCTCCATGAATCATCAATTGTTTTCATAACTTAATTTTCACCTTCAGACGGTACTAGGTAAAAGCGCTGCACATAAATTCAGTCAAGGTCCTATAGTTAATTTTCTATTCCAATCTAAATAATCTGATTCCATTTCAACTCAAAGTTCACCTTTAAAATTTTAAGCAGCAGCACCAACAAAATTCCATTTCAAGTCATAGTTAATTAATGATTTCAGTAGCAGAAATGACAAAAAATTCAAGTCAAGAAATCAAATATTGAAGAAACCAGCATTCTAGTGAAGTCATGAAGATTAAAGCAATTCTATAAAATGAAACCAGAAAGTTTACAATAAAAATAGTAACAAACTAGCATTATTAATCAAACCATTATAGCAAAATAAGACAGTAATTACGATTACACAAAACACTAGTAGCAATATAACAAGTAATGAGAAATAAATGGCCATTAACAACACTTATCAATTTAATAATTCTCAAAATCATAGCATATGCAAAAAAGAAAACACAACATTTATCAAACAACAATTTTTGGCTGAGAACTAACTCAACTAAAAAGTTAACCAACAAGAACAAAAGTATATGAAGATATTTTCATTATAATACAAATGTGATTGCGATAACCAAACCGGTTTCGAATATGTACACAGCTGCACAATGGAAACAACACATATGAGGGATAAAAAATGCGGCTGCCAAACAAATATAATTAAATTATAAATAGGAGTAATTAGTGTGCCTGAGATAAAAAAAAAATCTTACATTTACATACTCCTAGATGTCTTTTTTTTGTTTATTGGGTATACCATACCAGCTTGTATAGTTTAAAGGAACAAGAGATCCTTTCCTTGCCACTGTGCCTAAAAAGTTACTAAATTCAGTCAACGTCTTCTTATATGGGCCAATGGGCTGATCTAGAGAATTTAAAAATATAGGCTTTGGCTCTTCCTTTGACCTTAATTGGATATCCTTCAATATTGTAAGGCCTCTTGTTTTTTCACTCTTAGTTGCTGGGAATAAGATTAAATGAAATATTTTAAATATAAGTAAACAAATTTTACCAATTAAGCATAAAGGTAAGTGAGTTAAATCTGAATACCTTCAACAGTTTGAACATCCTCTTCAAGATTATCTAAGTTTTCCATTGTATGTTGCATATTTCCTTCACTACTATATACTCTTTCAATCTCTTCATTCCTAACTCCATTAACTTCTTGAAGCATAGATCCTTGATCATTTGATTGTTGAGCAGTAAATTTTTTTCGCTTTAACAAAGCCAAATAACTCTATATGGACCCTATTTGTATTGATGATTTGCCTTTTCTATTATGTGTCTCACTTGATTTCTAGTAATCAACATATAGCATACACATTTACATATAAAGTAGAAATAAATAACGTGTTAAGATAAGTAATTGAATAAGAAACATAAAAACACCAAAGATAACATGCATAGCAAACGCTCATGTGATTTGACCATACTATGTAAAGCTAAAAACTATTGGAAATTTGACCGTGTATATGTTTTTTTTTATGAGGATAAGTTAGCTGAAATGATTTTATAATTCATAATTTCTTAGGATCTTTTAATTTTTAATTACTAATGTCTCAGGATTTTTGTTAATCTTGGCTACTATAAATATGGTTGTTTTAAGTGAATAATTTATTAAGTTATCTACAATTTTATTCTCTTGTTCACATGTAAATCACTAAATTATGTTCACAATTAATAAACCTTCATCTTTTAATCTTTTTTTTCTTTTAAAATCGCAACCAAAACAATGGATACTTTGAATCAAAATCTTTCCAGTTCTGAGCATCAACAGGATGTCTTAGATAACCATTTTTAGGGCGTTCATTGGCATGCCATGTCATACATCCAGCAAGTTTTTGACACATAAACAAACGTTGTAATCTAGGTTTTA
>CATIWJ010166963.1:0-13032 GCA_949640765.1 Croton laevigatus | reverse complement strand
CATTGGTTAATTCTTTATTTTTTTTGTTAAAATTCTTTAATCTGTTTTTCTTCTTAAAAAAAGAAATCTATAATTTGAAAAACTATGTTTGAAAATTTTAAAAAAAATTAATTTTAATTTTATATTAGTAATTTTAACATAATAAATTTATTTATATGAACTTTATTGAGAAGTTTTAAATTCTAATTATTCATTTCAAAGTCGAAAGTGGAATTATATACTAAAGCTAAATTGTTAAAAAAATAAAAATTGGGAGAAAGAAAATTGTCACACCTTTGTTAAAAATGGAAAAAAAAAAAAAAAAAGAGAAATTGTCACACGTGGCAAACAACTGAGTGCGAAAATACAACCTTCTGTTTTTAAGTCAATGCCTAGTTTTCTGTAAACACCCCACGTGAAACCCAAGAACCAATTATTTCAAATATATATAATTAAAAAGATAAAGTGGTGCCCACTTATTTTGGTGTGACTCCACTAACTAACTTATCAACTTTCCACTATTTGACTAAGATTGCTTTTTTCTTTTTTTTGATGCAGTTTTATTTTGGAGTTTTCTATTGGATTTAAAAGTATTATAAATTATATTATTAATATAAAGCAGTTTCCTCTTAAAAAGAAAAATAAAAATAATAAGGGAAAATTTTACTACCTAAACAAAAAAAACTTCATTTTAGACTAAAAATGAAAATGATGTAGCTGGGATAAAGAAAGAAACACTACAGAAACTTTGGCATAACCAGCTATGTGCATCACTTGTCCTGTGAGTATCGGGGTCTAGTTGGCGAAGTCACAATCGTTAATATAAGTGCCGTAAATGCTTGTGAGCTGCATACATTATAAGACTATGGTAATGTTCATTTTATAAAACCAACTGATGTTAAAAAAGACGTATACCATAGTCGTATAGTGTATATAGCTCACAAGCATCCATAACATTTATATTATAATTGATGCATACGTAGCCAACAAGCTTGGCTAACATGACAAAGAATACACTCCAAATAGTGACATATAATGCCTGCCGAAAGCCTACTGTCAAGCTATTTGCTCTAATGTTTGCTTAATAATAAAATCATATTATTAGTTACGCTAAATTCTATTTTTCCTATATTCTTATGGTAGAGGAATTACGTTATAGCCTTGAGCTACGGTCACAGCCCAAACATTTTAAAATTTTTTTTTTTTTTTTTTAGTTGACGAAGGACCAAGAGCACCACTTATCATTGTGGAAATTGTCTTGTTTACTTTGCAGCCTAGACTCGATTTTTGGCCTTGCAAACAACTTGTAATTTTTATTTTATTATCGATATTTATTAAGCTTTGTTTGTTGAGATTGATTAAGCTTTATTTGTTGGCAGTTAAGCTTTGTTTGTTGAAATGGTTCACTGATTGACACATCCAAGATTTAAGTTCTAGTTCCAGCCTTAGGCGGACTCTTGTGTTAGAATGGGATCACTTGAACCGATATTATTTTTCATTTCCTTGTATTTTTAACTCCTCAAAATTTATAAAATAGCTCTATATACTCCTTCAAAATCTTTAAAATATAAATTATTTTTATGTAATATTGGTCATTGAGTTCTAACAACTATTAGGACTGCATAATTTACAAGGCCTTGTGATATTGGAGATTGGGCTATTCCTGTCAAAGTGGATATGAGATGAATTCTAGACTTAAGGGGAAGTAACTAAGCAGGAGATTCAAGAAGTAGTTTTTTCTATCAATCCCTCCAAATCTCGGGAAGAAGACAATATAACAAGTTTTTATTTTTTTTTCAAACTTACTAGCCCATTATTAAGAACGATATTTTTAAAAGCAGTGCATAATTTTTCACTTCAGGCGTCATGCTTAAAAACATGAGCCGCACACCCATCTCTTTAGTGCCTAAGGTGCCAAATGTATTCACTGTTAAAGATTTAAGGCCAATAGAGGTATGCAATGCAAGTTACAAAGTAATCTTAAAGATCTTAATAGCGAGACTTCAGAAAATAATTTTGGTAGTGATTTTAGAGAATCAAAGTAGTTTTATTAAAGGTCGATAGAGTATTCTCTTAGCTCATGAAGTGGTGCACTATTTACTCAATAAAACTAGAGAAAAGAGTTGTGGTTTTGCTCTTAAGCTTAACATTAGTAAAGCTTATGACTATGTGGAATGGGAGTATTTGAAAGGCCTTGGGTTCTTGTAATCAATGGATAACTTGGGTAATGGCTTGTGTATCTAGTGTGTCATATTCAATTAAAATTAATGGTGAGAGACATAGATTTATCTTGTCTACAAGAGGAATAAGGCAGGGTGAACCAATCCCTTTTTTACTTTTCTTGCTATGTATAGAGAGGCTGACTTGTCTTTTGAATAAGGCCATGATGGAAAAGAAATTGTCAAGAGTGAAGCTTAATAGATACTGCCCAACTTTAACACATTTAATGTTTGCAAATGACTCCTTGATTTTTGGGAGAGCCAATGATGCGGAGGTGAGGAGGTTGTAAGGATTGTTGAACTGTTATGCTGAAGCTAGTAGACATAAAATTAATATGGTTAAGCTAGCCATTATTTTCTCAAAAAATTCATCGATGCAACTGAAATTTGAATTGGCAAACTTGCTAGGAATTTTGTCAATGGATGTGATTGATAAATATTTGGGGCTTCTTTGTATCATGGATAGATCGAAAAAACTTACTTTTTAGAGTATTAAGGAAAGAATTAAGGTGAGACTTATGGGCTAGAAAGAAAAGTTTTTGTGATATGCTAGGCAGAAACCTTTGAGTAAGGTAGTAATTTCAGCCATTTCTCTTTATACCTTTTCTTGTTTTAAAGTTCCGAAGGAACTCACCAATGATATTAACTCCATGGTGCG
This sequence comes from Croton laevigatus, assembly GCA_949640765.1. Taxonomy (NCBI): domain Eukaryota; kingdom Viridiplantae; phylum Streptophyta; class Magnoliopsida; order Malpighiales; family Euphorbiaceae; genus Croton; species Croton laevigatus. The sequence goes on along the minus strand of CATIWJ010166963.1, from coordinate 10,176 downwards.
ATTGTTTTGGTGGGGTCAACAGCACGATGAGTAAAAAAATTAGCTGGATATCATGGAAAAAGAGTTGTCTCCATAAAAAAGATGAAGGTCTTAGGTTCTAGAATTGGAAGGTGATGAACTTGGCTTTATTGGCTAAACAAGGTTGGCGACTAATCTCCAATCCTTCATCTTTGTTAGCTAGAACGTTGAAAGAAAAGTACTATCGGAATTCTGATTTTTTCTCTATGGCGGCTCCAAAGAAAATCTCATGGGGATGGAGAAGTATCTTGTTGACTAGAGATGTATTAAAGCGTGATGTGAGAGGGATATTCAGAATGGTCACTATATTGCTTATTTCTCTGATAGTTGGATTCCAAAAGAGCCTCCCTTTGTTGCTAATTTTTGTTCAGGAAGGGACATAGGCATATAGTGGGTGCACCAATTAATTAATTAGTAGAATAGAACTTGGAATCAAACTTTACTACAAAATAATTTCTCAAAAATAGATTGCAAGGTTATTTTAAGTCTGCCAATTGCAAACTCCAACAAGCATAACTAATTGGTCTGGTGTTATATGAAGAATGGCATGTATTCTATAAGATCGGGTATAAAGACGTTTTAAAGGTTATTTAACTTAAGTATCAAGAGCAGATATAGGGGTGTTCAGGTTCGGTTCGGTTCACCGAACCGAACCGATAGTGGCGAACCGAAGAAAACCGAAAACCGATAGTGTAGAACCGTAACCGAACCGAACTGATAACTTTAGAAACCGAACCGAATCGAAAATATCGGTTCGGTTCAACATAAAACCGAAATTAGAAAAATGATGAGGCAGCAGTGTATTTAAGGTTAAAATTAGGGGTGTTTATGTTTTTAAATCGAACCAAAACGGCATCTTTTTCTAAACGGTTCGGTTTCGGTTCGGTTCGATTTTGGAAGGCGACAACTGATAACTTCGGTTCGGTTCAGTTTTGAGAGGATAATAACCGAAAACCGAAAATAACCGAAATTTCGGTTCGATTCGTGGTTCGGTTTTCAGTTAGCAGTTTTTTTGAAAACCCCTAAGCAGATATAGTCGATATTGATTTTCCATAGAAGCATATTGGAGATTTTGTTGTCTGAAGAAAATGTAGGTTTTCATATGGAGCTTTCTTAAAAGGAACAAGCAGTTGTAGTGAATCTGGTAAAGAGTTTGAAGCATGCTTGTAATTTGTATGGCCTATGCAGTGAATTAGAGGATAAGAAGCACCTTTTTTTTTCAGGTGCCCCTTTGCAAGAACTATACGGCTAGCTTCTCCATTAGGCTTTAGGGCTAATAGTGTAACAGGTAACTCTCCACAACAAAATGGATGAGTTTAATGGAAAATGTGAGGAAGATGGAACTGGATGATAGAAAGTGGGCTCATTGATTTTCTGATGTGGCAAACCTGGAAAGCCAGAAATAACTATTATTTTAATTTTCAGAAGTCTGATTCAAATCAGGTAATTGCAATAGCTGTTAACAGTTGATCAGAATTTTGTTTTGTTGAGAAGTTGGATGAAGCAAATGCTGTAGGTTACCAGTGGTAAGGTGCATCAGAGTTGCGCACTAACAAGTTGGTATCCTCCCTCATTGTCGAATCTTCAGTTGAAGGTGAATGCGGTAGTTAATATTTACAAAAACTTAAGAGCTATTGCAATTGTTGTAAGGAATAGTAAAACAGATTTAGTTGACTGAAGGGTGAAACAATTGAAGTATTTGATTGATCCGCTTTTGTTAGAATTAATTGCGGTCAAAGCAGCACAATAGTAAAGTGGATTTAGTTGACTGAAGGGTGAAATAATTGAAGTATTTGATTGATCCGCTTTTGTTAGAATTAACTGCGGTCAAAGCAGCACTGGAATTGTATATAGAGAAAGAGTGGAGGTGGTGTATAATTGAGATTGACTCCAAGTCAATGGTGAATGTTGTTAATAGGGAAGGTTCATTAAAGTTTCATGTTCTATATAAATGATATTGACAAACAATTGCAGACACAGATTGGAGATTGAGGGGATAATAGTTTAGCATGCCACAAAGTTGCAAAACTTGCAATTTACTTTTACTTTTGTTCATAGAAACTGCGATACAAAAGTATATGGCGTAGCTACTAGCTAGATGAAAAGATATGCTCTACTATTTTTTTTTACATAGTCATATGCCACACTCAGTTAATATGTTAACATGGTGAAACTTTATGTGGCGATCGAAGCCAAGACAAGTGAGGTACTAAGGGTGCAAGTAAGGTACTAAAAGTATTGTTCTACCACCACTAAGGGTGCAAGTAAGGTACTAAAAGTATTGTTCTACCACCACGCCACTCAGTTAAAAGTATCACAACTTATGTTTTGGTGGCGTTAACATATGTTCTACTAATTTGTACTCTCAGATAAAGTAATAATCTTTTGTCATAACAAAAGTTAAAGTAATAACATATTAAATTCAATACAAAGGAAACTTTTACATAGGCAATTTAAACCAGATAGCAACAAATCATTTCAAAATACAAAAAACAATAAAATCCCTAAAACTATGGAAATTTGATTTTTTTTTTCTTAATTTTTATTTTACCTTCATCCTTATCATTCCAATTTAAGCTTTAACAACCTTATCACTCTATGGAGGAAATTATCACTCAATAATCTGTTACTGTTACATCTCTGCAAATTGAGCCAAGGTTTATGGCTCAATTTGGTGTTAAACTCTTGATAATTTTGAAACTGCTTAAAAAAATTTTCAATTAACTGACAAGTCCGATTCCTTGGAATTAATTGCTTGTTTGCCATTTGCGTGGTTCTGAATTATCTCAATACAACGAAACTGTGGTGTCTAAGATTGATGGGTTTTTTTTTTTTTTGCTTGTTCTCACTACAACGAAAATATGTTGTTTGAGATTAGGGTTTTTATTTGTTCTCTACACAACTATTATTTATGTTGTATGAGATTGAGATGATTGGTTAAGACCAAGAAAAATAAATTGCGATTTGAAATTCTGAAAAATGGAAGAAACAAAGAAACAAACGGAACGCAAAAAAAAAAAAAGAAACAATTAAGAGTGTAAGACTGACGAAAGAGACAAAAACATAAGTTGCGATTTGATAAAATGATTTTCGATTTGCAACTAGAATTGAAATGACTTAGAAACATGAGTTGCGGATTTATTTGGTAAAATTTTGAATGTATTATTCTCTTTTCTTTAACAGCAAATTGTTAATTGGATTAATGTTTATCTAGTAATAATTAAAAAAAAATAAGAGTGATTTGCGAAAACCTCATTTATGTTTATGGATAGAATCTACTGTGTACTTGGATTCGTATATGCCATCAACTACGAATTAATACAATATTTACTAAATGTCTAAATAGTAGCTGTTGAATTCTAATCAGCTATTCGCTGTGTCTATGTCTGTGTCGATCCATGAAATCAAACGACCCCTTAATTAATTAATGTAATTATGGTGCTTGTTACTGCAGTATCTTACTCCCTCTTATTAATGGTGCTTGCCTCAGTCTGCTTTTTGCGGGTCATGGCCTCCTTCCTTCAATCCGAGCTCTGATAGCGACATTGATGGTTGAGAAACCGTCGGCTTCTTCATCTGTTTGTTGCGTGATTTTTTTTTTCTTTGATAAGAACAACAGCCATCCATTTAATTTTTTAGCAAGGAGACATCCATTTAATTTGTCCTGTACAAAAATGGATTTATGAATGCAATGTGAAGCAATTAAAATTATTTTTCTTTTGTTCTTAACTTCATCAATTTGATGAATGCGTCAATTTTTTTTCAGTTTACTGAATATTGCTATTAAAAGATCTTTGGAAACGATTGAGAAGGTGGTGGAAATAGGTCGGCTACGGAAAGGGATATCGAAGAAGAAAGTCTGTTGAAGATGAGAACGAAAAACATTCATTTTGTTTACCCTAAAAGGGTATTTGAGGAATTAAATAAAATATTTGGTGTTAAGTAACGGCAGTGGATGGGAAATATGTAAAAAGAACAGAAAATACAATATTGCAAACTTTAGGGACAAAAAAGTTAAATATTAAAAAATAAGGGATAAAATAGCATAATATTACAAAATATAGGAACAAAAATATATGTGTCCCTATAATTAATCACCAAAAACTTACTCATTTATGTTTAGGCATGCCCGGCTGATAACAGGTGCAAAGTGAGTTATTGCACAAGACCCAATAATTGTAGGGCCTCAAAATTTTGGAAAAAAATAAAAAACAAAAAACATATTATCACATAAGTATATAATTTATAGTCATTTTATAATCAGTTTATAATCGTTTATAATAATTTTATATCCGTTTATAATTGTTTTTTTTTAAAGTTAAAAGTCTGAATGAGTTTTAGGTATAGGGCCCCAAATTTATAAATTACACAAGGCTCCGTATTTCTTGGAGACGGCCCTGTGTTTAGGCATCAAACAATAATAAATAATGAACCTAAGGGACTATTTGGTGACTTCAAAACACGATTTTAAAAGTAGATATAAGGACTAAAATCACTTGCACATGAGGTTTAGAACCTCAAAATAGCTTAAAGTACAAGATGTATCCATTAAAAGGCTTTTGGTATGAGAGCCCGATATTGAGTTAGTCAGAATTAAGTTTCTCTGTGCAGAAAAGTGAAGAGCTAGCGATCAACACTTTTCTGCTTCTCCATTCTCTAAAATTATTTTAAAGTTTTTCGAGTGTTTTTCTGTGTGGATATCGCTAGAGATCATACATTTGGACAGTGTGTGGTTTGCAACAACCCAACTGAGAACGATGTTCAGGATTCTTGTGGTAAAAAAATTCAGCTCGATACACTTTCTTTTTTGTTTATTGCTTTAATTGTGTTATTTTATAGATTAATCAACATTTTTATTTTTATTTTATCAAATTAAGAATTTTTAATGTATTTTAGGTCTTTATTGATATTAATATATTTTTATATTATAATTTTAAATTTTTATATTCTAATTTTACAATTATTAAATGTGAAAATGAAGTTGTGGAAAAAAAATTTAAAGTGCAATGAAATTGAATATTAAAGTTGTAAGAAGAGAAAAAAAATGAAAATTCAAGTAAATTTAAGGACACAATTCTGCAATTTTTTATGTCCGCATTGCCAAATTAATGGTAAAATGTCAAAGTTAATGGCGCGACAATTAAAGTGTATATTTTGGTCAAACGGTAGTGATGACAGAGCAATTATACCAAAATAGAATGATGAAATAATAATTATAGGTAGACATGAAATAATAAATTGCCGTAAATTTAATTGTACAGATAGATGGATGGGTGGGATAAAAAAACAAGTGTTGCTAGTGTCATTTCTTCTAAATATTTTTCTCCAAGCCTTACCAAATTATCAGTTAGTATCATTTTTTATCACAAACAATATTTAGAACTAATGAACTAATTAATGATCAAGTTAGTAAGTGCGAAAGGTTGTATAATTACTTAACATTTTGTGACAAATACTTTTGGGCAGCAGTAAATACGTATTTGATTTGAATAAATTATTGATTTTGAAGTCTCTAACTTTCTTTTAATCACAAGGAGAAGATGCGCTTTGTCTATATTGAATTTTTGAGATCATCGCGGAACTTAGAAACCCAGCCTTCGATTATTTGGACCTCACTTTTCCTTTGCATCACTAGCCACTGTGGCTCATCTGCTTCCTCCTTTTGGATATCCAGGCAATGACATCCTACAAATAATTCATTCCATTACCACCCTTTTGATGTACATGCAAATTGTAAGTGTTTCTCTTAAATTTTGTCTTATAAATAACTATATATAAAGAAATGGAACCATTAGTTGTTGTTATGGCAACAATACTGTCTGAAATGTTCTGTAGCACCCTGCAAATAAAGATAGAAAATGACTTATAAGCACCCAAATCATTTATTTATTAACACAAAATCTTGTATTCCTTTTAAAATCTTACCCTCCACTGCTATATGGATCTCTTAATCCATTTGAGAATATAATATTGCTGGCAAATCTACGAAGGACCAATTTTAAATCCTGCCATATTACGTAGTCTTTTCAACAATTAACAGATTTCAAATCTCAAACAAAAATAAGGAGTTTTATTTATATATGTAAGCACATTTTTGGAAGATAAAAATAAGGCATACATGAGCACCGTAATAAGTAGAAATCCAATGAGGCTGAGGAAAGACACCAAATAAGCTCTTGCATTTCTCCATGTAGCTTTTTAGATCGAAAGGCTTTGCTTGAAACATGTTCTTTCCATCATTTCCTATGCGTGTCACAAGTTCACTACATGTCTAACAAAAAAATATTAATTTCAAATTAAGCCCATCTCCAATCCATCGTCAAAAAATTCTCTAAAATGAAGACTGAAAATAGAATATTCCTAAAAGATACAATCTCTATTTTCTCTCAACTCCAACTATTCTTCAAATTTAATATTCAAATAATAAAATAATAATATTTTCTTTTTTAAAAAAAATTGAAAAAGAAAAAATAAAAAGCATCTCAAATAAAAAAAGAATAAAATATGGTAAATAGTGATTTGAAGATTCAATTTGAGTCTCCAAATTTGGAGACCCAAATTCAATCTCCATATTTGTTGGCATTGGAAAGAGGAATTTAAAGATGAGTTGGAATTGGTCTAAGAGACGTTGACATAAATAGACCATTCAATTTTACCACAGTTAAAAAAAATGATTTTAAAAACTTATATACTATTCACTTTTTAATTATAAACAAATATAATTTATAAATATGATATAAATAATTTATAAAAAAAACAACAAATGACTATTTTAAAAATTAAAAAATAAAATAGAGCCATTTTAAAAGTAAAAACATCTTTTTGTCAACTACAAATATAATTAGTTCAACAATTATTTTCCCGCTATTTTCTCTGCCTCGGACAACATTTGTCTTTCTTTTCCAAATCGAAAATTTCAGTTTGAATAACCAAACATATGCTTCTAACCGCAAATCATAGTTAAGCAAAATCACCAGCTTCAAGTTATTAACAGATTGAAATGCTTTCCAAGTTGCGGTGTTTCTCGCGTCTGATTGAAATGGCATATAAGCAGATTTGCATATTTGAGAGAGGTGTTGGATTCCTTCTTGTTGAAAATAGAAGACGTATCCATGTGCGATTGTCCGCCATTCCAAATCGTGCACTGGTTGTATGATTGAGAAACAGAAATAGGAAATCGATCGATTCATTGTACAAGCTTAATGATGGAACTAGTTTTTTTTGTGAGCGATCGATTTCAAAGGCTAAGCTTGCATAAAATTGAAATCGAAGAGACAAAGGAGAGAAGAAAAAGATTGGAGAATTTCTGGGAAAAACTAAAAATGCTTCAAGAAATTCCTTTAATTCATTGGAGTTTCATTTGCATTTGATCCAATTTGGCTTCTCTCATTTGTATTTTAGTGTTTATGATTTTAATTTTAATTATTTGGTATTTACATCAGCAGTTCCAAAATTTTTACCGTTGGATGATAGACATCTATAATTTCTAAATGTTTACCCCTCAAATTACCGTACCTTCTATTTAAGCATGTCACTCAAGCTAAAACCTACGTTGGGTTCGGCTGGATTGAAGATGCACTTAGAGTAGAGCAAAGAGGAGTCACATTTTAATGAGTTGATCCATAAGTAATATGAATTTTGAAGGATCAAATAAAAGAATTTGTAAAGTAAAGAAGAGAGCAAAGTAGTTACCTGCCAAATCCAAGCAAAAGTAGTAGGATCATTTAGGTCATCATAATAATGAATGTTAAAGCAAGAATAATTCCCCATCTTTGAAACAACACCAGCAAATATTCTACCAAGAACATCAGTTCCTTCAGGGGCTCCATCAATCCCATCACATATATCACCAATTTTTCGTGAAGGTGGACAGTCAAATTGAGCTGCTTCTGTATACATTGCTTCTAAGTAATCCTTCAATTCCGAGCTTCTCTTCAGAGGTCTGAGTAAATTATATCAGATTAATTATAAAAAGCAGCATTTTGCTACTTATATAAAAATATCTTAAAAAGTTCAAACAAATATATAAATGACTGATTTTTAAGTTAAAAAGTGCCTAAAAACTGCTTTAAAACCATGCCAAAAACCCACTAAATATAGAGATGATAGTATTTTAATTTACTCGCAAGTCTTGAATTTGTTGCTGAGAATCGAAAGACCATTAGGCCTGGAAGCGATTTTGTCAATTTCATCCCATGATTTACTTATTGATTTGTAGCAACTTTCACTAGTTTCCTGTTTCATCAATTCACACATAATTCAAATAAGCAGCAAAACGGAATTATAATTTTTAATTTTAAAGAAAAAGAATCTTAATTATCCAATTTAGTATTTGGAAAGAATAAAGATAGATAATAATGTTAATTGAAACGTGGAGAAAGAAAGAAAAGGTGAGAAATAATATTGTTTACATTAAAGTCCTTGCTCAATATCGAATAGAAACCAAATTGTGGGACAGTTTCATCAAACAAAAGTATAGGAGCTGACGAAGCAAGAGCACCTAGTGCAATATGAGGATACTTCAATCTGAACCATGAAGCTAGCACTGCAACAATCACCATTAACATATTTAATCCCACAGGTTTTTCTTTTCTTTGCTTTTAAAATCAAATGCTTTTGCTTTTTCTTTTTCAAAGATTGATTAATTGAATGCAAAGAGATAGAGATTTAAAATAATCTACATCCACCATATGACCCTCCAATCACAATTACAGGAGAATTATGAGCAGCATAACTTTTCTTGACGTGCAAAATAATAGCAGCATAATCTCCTAGTGCTTGAGCTGAGTTTAAGTAACCAAGAACACTCGCATTTTTCATGGCTTCTTTGCTTGATCCGAATGGTACTGATTCCCCATAGTAACGATGCTGCAACATAACCATTCAATAAATAATTTTTATATATAACAAAACAATATTATATAAACATATTTACCTCAATATATAAAAGGAGTGCCTTGAAATGAGAAGCGTTATCAGTAAGAAAGCCAATACCATCAACAGCATCGTCTAAATTCTCTTCAGCCCCCAAAAAAACTAGGATGGGTGCACTTGTATTTGGACCGCTCCAATACTTGAAATTGAGTACATATCTTTGCTTGAAAGTGGTATAGCTTTGTGGGTTAAAATTGAAATGGTCAAGTGTTTGGGTGTAGAAAAAGGTCATAAAATCTTTCGAATGGGAATTTTTTGTAAGGCTTGCAGAAGAGACTTGGAGTGTTAAAATTAGGAAGAATAACGAAACTGAAAGCAATAAGAGAAAAGATGAGAATCTAATTAAGCTTTCCATATTCAAAGCTTTGAGTCTTAATTAGTTGGATGGAATGGTCACTCCTTTAAGACCTATTTATAGTGCAAGATTTGGCATCTTGCTAGCTCTAGTCTCTAGCTTCTTGTTCATTCATTTGACGGATGGACGGAGGTGATGAGAGCATGTTTGTATAGTGGTAAACCATTAAAATTATGCTTCTCAAAGTGGGAATAATGCCCTTTCTATTGTTTTATTTTACAAAGAATCCTTTATTTTATTAATGATTTATAATCTTCTACATTAGCGAGAGTTCATGTTAGCTTGGTGATTTTTTAAATCATATTGAATATTTTTTTTAAACATAGATATAACTCATGCACCTTTGATGTAGAGAGGGAAATTCGAACTCTACCCGTTTAAACACGAGTCAGGTTTTTTACCAATTCTACTGGACCCCAACCACATTATATTGAAAATCTAATATAATAATTCTTGGTTCACTTAAATTAAAATATGTTATGAATCATATGAAAGTTTATTATTTACTTGGTGAGGTTTCTTTTTACAATTGGGATTAGAGCAATTCATTTCATTTTTTTAACGTTTAGTTTAATTGAAAGATTTAGCCTTTTTGTCAAAAAAGAATAATATTTTTATTTTTTAAAGATTTGTTATTGCTAAATACTACCTCCAGTTTTTTCAATTGTTTACGTTTCCGTTTTTGGCAAATTTTTCAATTGTTTACGTTTCCGTTTTGGGTAAGTAGGTTAATTGTTTATTATTATTTCTGTATTGGTATTGGTGAAAAAGTAAGTGTTTTTAGGGTGTAAAGAAATGAAAAAATTGGAGGTAGTATATTTTAATCTTTTCGTCCCTTAAAATAATGAAAATATTAAACAGAACTTTAT
>CATIWJ010166947.1:0-23144 GCA_949640765.1 Croton laevigatus | reverse complement strand
GAAAACTTTGGTGCGCCTATTCAAGTGGCGCACCAAGTTGAATTTCAATGTCCACTTTTCCTTCTTTTCACTTTTCCATCTTTTCCTTCCACCCTTCATGCAAAATGGCGGCTTATAATAAAATTAATCAGTGCGCCATTTGAAATGGCGCACTGATTAATTTTATTAATGCTGACTCAGCTCTATGCGCTATTTCAAATGGCGCACTAAAACTGAAGACCGGTCAACACCCAAAAACACTCCAAAATTGTAATTTTATTTTTTTACACCCTAAATTTGTAAATTTTATTTTAAAATACACCAAATATGTCATTGTCCCCCCAAAGCACCTGGTCGTGAAAAGTCAAGAAGTTTTGGTTATTAGCGTGTGGAGTCTATATCTTACATGTGAGCCCATGTGGATGAGATGTGCGTCAAGTTTTGCAAAATTGCATGTGTTGTTTCCAATTACCTATTACCTAATGCCTTCCTTTGACAATAAAAACCTGATTTTATATTTTTAAAACAATATGCCTTTCTCCCCAAGAACTCTATTTCCCCTCTCCAACTCATAGTTATTCATGGGCCAGTTCGGCCAACCCGAACCACCAGTCCATAAACTGCCATGAATCATTCTCGTATGGTTCATGTTCATTATTTTTTTAATTGTAACCGTTTTGGGCCCAAAACTGTAAGAAAACCATAAGTTAACCGTGATTAAACTGATAAAAATCGTGAATTGCCAAACCAGCTCGCCAAAAGTCGTAGTTCTTCGGGCCGGTTACAGTTCTAGTTGTGGTTGGACCATTAAGCATCGGTCATTGGCCTGAAACCAGCTAGGATTGGACTGTGGCCACCTCTATCAACTTACCTCGAATCAAACAATATTTTAATTGTAACATCCTGCTTTCTAAATATCGGTTTTTAATTAAAATGACTAATTTGAAAATAAAATTTATTTTGTGGGGTATTTTAGAAATTTTAACCCATTGTTATTTTGATAAATAATAAGATATGTAGATGGCATGATGGTTCAATTATTGTACGTAAATAGAAGAAATAGTTGAGGGTATTTCGGTATTTTTATTCGAAAGATATTTTAAATAAATAAATATTATTATTTTTGTATTATTATGATAATGATTATTATATTATTATGATTAAAAAAAAAAGAAATAGAAAGAGATAGAAACAGAAAAGAAGGAGAGGGGGGAAAAAAAGAAGAAGAGAGAGAGAGAGAGGAAGTAGAGGTGCTGGCCACCGCTGCATCGCCGCCGATCAGCGCCATCATCGCCATTACCTCTTCTCCTTTCAGCCACCATGGTCGAAGAAACCAGAAAGAACGAGAGAGAGAAAGGGAAAGAGAAATCAGAGAGAGAGAGGGGAGGACAGCGGCTGCCGACACCATTCATGCCGCCACCGCCGGTCATCTCCCTCCCACTCGCCGGGGATTAGAAAGAGGAAGATCTGAGGAACCCAACGAGCCAAGCACCACTGCTAATCGGTCATTCCTTCGGCAATACTTGCGGCTTGAAGATCTGGCATTCATTCGATGCTATTGTTCACCGACGGTTGAAAATGCATTTTTCGACGTGCTCCGGCCATGGGTTGGCCAGTTTGAGGGTAAAATCTAAATCCTCTCCCTTTGAGCTTTAGTTTCGTGTTGAATTTGGGACAATCGGTCACCGGAAATGGAAGTTTAGTTTTCCGGCGATTGTCCATACGGTTTTCATGAATTTTCGGCCAAACGGCCAATTATCCGTTAGATTAGATTACATATTTGGAATCCTTACATTGAGATGGATCTATTAATATGCGTTTTGTTGAAATCAGATTTGTTTTGCAGTTTCCGGCGGAATTTCAACGACCGGCTGATGAGATTTCAGTGACCGGAATATTCTGTCTGATGACTGGAATATTCCCTCTCCGGCGAACTTTTTCAACAGACCCTATACCGCATCATTTCGACGAGCTGAACCCAAATTTGGAATCCATTTGTCAATTCAAGGCTCCGAATTATTAAAAATTTAATTAACGTAAACTTAATTATTTGAATTTAATTATTATTAACATTAATTTAAAATGAGGTATAAATTGAAAGTTAAGGAATTAAATATATAATAAAATTTGACATCGTACATAATCGAAATTTGGACTGCTAGTTAATAAATATTAATTAGAGAAAATCAAGAGACTTATAATAAAAATAGTTAGAAATTTAGTAGATAAATTTAATTTGGAAATATAATTAGCTAGTAGTAGTATTTGATTATGAAATTTGGTTAGCAATAGGACAAATTTTTGATATTGAAACGGGATATATATATATATATATATATATATATATATATATATATATATATATATATATATATATATATATATATATAAGGTTAAGAATAGAAATTAAGTGTAATTAAATTAAGAAGAGAAATAAGGCATATCCTAGAATGAATTAATAGAAATATAAAGTAAGAATATAATATGGACAATACCTTATGACTTTGTTATATGGATACGATAGGATAAGGGACAGTCCGAGAAAAATTAAGGAGTGGGAATCAAAACTCAAGGAGACCGAAATTTGATACTTTAACTGTGAAAAACTCTAAATTTTATTTTCATGTATGCTTTTAATATTTACATTATTTATTTTAAAGTTAATAATTTGGGTTTAATTGTGAGATTTATAATTTATTTTGTTCTGAATTTTATGATTTTTCCTTGAGATAAAAATATATGAAAAGTAATTAATTGAATTTTATTAATTAGTCAAAACCATCCATGTGGTTACGACGAAAGTAAAATCATCAATATTTTTATAAAAAGATATTTTACATTAAGAAATTGTATTTTAAATAAATACAAGTATTTATATATAAGATGAATTTAAAATAATTAATTGAGATTTTTTATTAATAGACTAAACCACTTATGTGGTTTGGCAAAAATAATAATTTTGAAAAATTATATATGAATATAACTATGAGAAATTGATTATAAGTTATTTTTAATATTTTATTAAAGTTGATTCTTAATTAAAAGCAGGTGTTTTTAAAAAGATTTAATTTGAATAAAGTGGGTATTTTGAAAGTAAATATAAGTAAATAAAAGTATATATATAAGTATAAAAATTGAATTAAGTGTATTTTTGACTAAAGTATGATAAATTTTTAATAAAGAATATAATATATATTTAATAAAAGAGTTTCCAATAAATATTATAAAATTAATATGGATTTTAAATGATTTATGGAAAGGTATATCATATAGTGAAAAAAAAATATTAATTTTGAAATGAGTATTTAAGATGAATAATTGATCAAAGAATATTAAAAAAATATTATTTGATAAATGTGGTTGAAAATATTTATGTTGATTATTTTAGTAATGATATGATTTTATGTTTAATAAGATGATAATTGTATTTATAAAATAAATAATTATGATAATTATGTTAATGAAAAATATGAATAATGTTGATGGAAGAAATTGATTTTGAAGTGAATATTTATTATGAGGAAAAAATATTTAAAGCTCTACTAGGATTTAGTTGGACTAAGTCAAAGTAGGGAATGATCGATCATATCCTGAGTTTTTGATATATGGCCATTGATTTGTTACGGCGTCGGCCGTTAAGATTGATTGTAGTGACAACCAATTAATATAGCCATTTGATTGATTGGTGAGCAAAGTAGTCATTTGGTGTCTGCCATTGGGTGAGTTATCCAAAAGAAAAGATGTAGCCAGTTGGAAACATAGCCAACTGGTGAGTTTATTTTAAAGTAGGTTCGTCTGAATATCTAGTCGAGCAAATCAAGCTAAACAAGTAAGTAGAGGAAGATTTTTAAATAATGCAATTTTATTTATTTTAAAAAGTAATTTTTATTTGATGAATATTTTATTAAGTATTGTTTAATATTTAGATTATGTATTTTAATTTATTGCATGTGCATTCAAATAATTTATGCTTTTCATTAGTTAAAGTATCCACCGAGCTTAATCGCTCAGCAAGTTTGGTTAATTCTGAACTTGTAGGTCTCCGAAAGATGTGAAAGAAACAGGAACTGTCAAATAGCATCAGGGCCCGAAGATCTTAGATTGGCATATATTGTGAAGATGCAGTCAGCGCAAGCAAAGCTAGAATAGAAGAAAAAAAAATGTACCCATATTTTGTAACTAAATTTAGAATATGATCTGTATACCGTATAATATGTAATGTGGCATAATTTGGTTCGGCTATAAATAGTCGGATTAAGGGGTGTTACATTAATAATGTAATTGTTTGATATTTTACCTAGTGTTGATGATCAGTACTAACTCGTGGGTACTTTGTAACATCCGTTTTTTGGAAATACCACATAAGTGCCAAGTACACTCATGACCTGGGACCCATCGGGGCTCCGAGGTCAAACGCTGATCTGGGAAACCCTATAGGAGGCTGTAAATAATAAAGGATGTATGATAAATAAAGGCCCTGGAAGGACGACCATCGCATCCGGAGGCAAAGGTAGGCCAATGGAGCCTAATGAGCTATAAAGTAGGTGTCGGGGACTTAAGCGAAATTTTTCAAAAAGTTACATAGGGTCTTAATAGTGCCCATAACGGATGCTAAAAATAAAATCTCGGGAGTTTACTGGTCGCAACGAAGCGTCACAGAATTTTCAGAAAATGTGCGTATAAAAAGATACGTTAGGATTTCTACGAAGGACATTTTCGTCATTTGCCTTAATTAAATTCTATATGATCATGTGAGATGATTTTAATGTAAACTTGGTCAAGATATGAGGGTTGGATGTTGGACCTTGATCTTAGCCAATCAAAGTGCTTACTTTGACTTAATAAACCAATTACAAGGTGGGAACAAATAGGCAAGGCTATAACTTGGTTATTTTGGCCTATAAATAGTATTGAAATGACCAAAATTTGGCCATTTCCATTAGAGAGGGTGACGGCTTGGAAGGAGGAAAAAGAAGAAGCAATTTTTTAAGGGACTTTTTATTTTTAAGTTGAATTTTTATAGTTTTTTATTAATATTTTAAGTTCTATGCAAGTAGTAATATAACACTCCAAATCCAACTTACGAATAAGCCAGACTGAAGTGTTACAGTACCGACTAACATCCTTTACTGCTTACAAATTTTTTTTTAATATTTGCTATTACATCTTAATCATTTAAAATATACCGTCTACTTTACAATAATTACTCATATCAAATAATTACCAATATCCAGTACACGCCAAACTAAATAAAACTGGTGGTTATACCATCGCTTGACTTCTAAGAGCAAACCAGGAATATGCCGCTATTCAATTTCTTCTATCTGCGGACCTGCGAGTTACAAAAATAACTCGCTGAGCAACTCCATGCTCAGTGGATACAATAAATATAGTTTGTTTACCAAAAGCATTCCACAAATTTTCATATAAAAATAGCAGTCTTTAGCTGCAGTTGACAAAATTCATTTCGAGAGATTATATCCAAAACAATCATGTAATGCTGTAGATATTTATAAAAAACAATGCTACAGTAAAAATTCCATTTATCTTAAATCATTGAGTACATTTGATAAAATATTTCATTTTTACTCCACTGGTCATACTAGATTCCAATATAAGATTAAGGGCTGCATTCCGTATAGCCATTTAGACTATAACGCCAATGCTCTTTCATTTGTATCCCGCAAAGCCATTTAGACAGTCGGCGATACTTTTTCTGATTTAGTATTGCGCAAGCCATCTAGACTATACGCCAATACAATGAATTCAATAGTATATTTCACAGCAGTCTCCTGTACAGGATCTGCCCACATGTCAACATGTTCTTATATCTAGGTTCCACTAACCAAGTAGAGTATAGAAATATGTTTCATTTCCTTTGATCAATTATTTATCAATCATGGTGTTTAACTCTGTTTCTCATTCAATAGCATAATTCATTTTTCATGCTTCCTCAAGATTAGCAAATCATTGTAATATCCATTTTCTTAATCAGTAAATTTCCACATGGTCATGTTCATCTCAAACATCTTTTTGGAATTTAAATATTAATTTAAAATCATACTTTTCATTTACCACTCCGGTGGTATCGCATCTGTGATTACCGCGTCGGTATCATAAATACAATAAAACATATAATCCGACTCGAACACACGTTCGAGTACCCAATAAAACATTTATCCAAAATTCAGTAAAGCAATGCTCATTTAAAACATGCATTTAAAAATAATAAATTCAGTTTAAATACTAAATAGTATCGAACCTGGTAGAGTCAGCAAATAAAGTCCTACGCATTGGTCCTTTCGATATCCTCGTATTTTCTACCTTCATAATACCTCTCAGACTGTCCTCTGTCCTTTCACTAATCACAATAAAATGATTTCTATAATTAATTACTTCCGTCAGCTATTTATATAAATCGAGTTCTTATTACTAATTTGTTTCAATCGTATTTCCTTACGATCCGTAATTAATTCCATTCTATAATTAAATTTCTCAATTCCACTTATTATTTATTTCCTTTACTTATATTTAATAATCTTTCATTAATTTTATTTCCAATTTTAATCGCATTTAATATTCAAAGCATTAATAATTTAAATTTCAATAATTAAATTACGAACTTTACATTTCTGGTAGTTCGGGGACTCAATTCGTCAAACAGAGTTCAAATTCAGGCTCAGCTCGTCGAAACGATGCGGAATAGGGTCTGTCAAAATTTCTCATCGGAGGGAATATTTCGGTCGCCGTCGACGGAATATTCCGGTCATTTTATCACCAAAAAATCGTAATTTATATCGGATTTCAAATCCGAGCACACCGTTAGCTTTGTTTCACTGCAAGGAATCCAAACATGCCATCACAATCAACGGACATCAAATATTTTCGCCGGAAAATCATAAAAACAGCCGGCAACTTCACCGGAATATCAACATCGAAAAACTATAACCAATCTTAGCAATATTTACATCAAATCGAAGCTAAGGAAGAGAGGATCTCACTCATACCCATACCGGAGCTCGAAAGTCGCCGGAGAAGCTCGAAAAAGTCATCGAAAATTTTACCGAAAATCTGACCATTTAACGTGAAATTTATTCCGGCCATAGATCGGGAAGAAGCTCCACACCATCAAGAAGCTCTCGTCGTGAGGAATTCAAATCTGTCTTTAAAGTCTCCGTCCGACCATCGGTGTCGCCGAAAAACACATCGGAAGTTTGTACATAATTTCTGTTTCGGCTACAGATCGGAAGAAGTAGCACCACCATCGGAAAGCTTGTGATGAGAGGATTCCAGATCAGCCCTTACTTTCGTCAACCGACCACCGGAGCGGCCGAAATCATCGTCGACAGTCCGGTTTCTCACCTTTGCGTCGCGTTCTCTCTCTCCAACATCGCGATTCCTCTCTCCTCTCTGCTGGTTTTTCGTCGGTCGGAAGGGAAGAAGAAAGGGGAGACGAGAAAGAGGAGATGATGGTTGGCTTGGTAGTGGTGGCGGCAGCAGCTCTGGTTCGCCGGCTGGTCTGTTTCGGCGGTGATGAAGGGAACGAAGATGAAGAAGATAAGGAAGAGAAGGGAACGAAGCATTCAAGCTTCTGATTCTTTTTTTTTTCGAATAATAATAATAATAATAATTATTATTATTATTATAAAACGACAAACCAAATAAAACGGTAATAGTAGTATTATTAAAAATACTATTTTGCCCTTCACTATTTAATCAAATTACCTTAAATAGTTGGACTATATTACCCTCATACTATTTTATTATTTACCAAAATATCTATGAATTTAAATTTCTAAAATATTCATCAAAATAAATTTTTGTTTCGAATTAGTCTCTTTAATTAAAAATCGATATTTAAAAATTAGGGTGTTACAAGTAACATGTGATTAGGCTTAAATCATTAATTTCTTAGGTATGTGTAGTAAACCCTAACATGGAAGAAAAGGGGAAAGTTAGGGTTTGATGGTGGAGGTTGAAGATGAAGTGGAAAGTGGTGAAAAATGATGTTTTAAGCTTTATTAAGTATAATTTTGACAAAATTTATAAGAAATGCTTAGGTAAGCTTATGGTTTCCATATTTTGGGTTTTTATTAATTATGTAAAGGTGTGAAATGTGTAGGAAACCAAGAAGAAAAGCCAAAGGAAGAACACTAAAGTGCTAAGAAAACTTGGAATTAATGTTTGGTACTTTAACTTTGAAAAATTTCTTATTTTTCCTTGAATTTCTTGTCTTGGTTGAATGACATTGGTAGCTTAGGTTTATATTTTTGTGTTCATATGTTGTATATATGTGTTTTAAGTTGTCAAGTTGTTAATTAAGTTGTGAGAGAAACCATCCAAATGAAGGTTTCAAAAATTGCTTAAAGTGAATATTAACTTTGATGAATTTTCTTCAAAAATTTAAATTGAGTTTTTGTAAAAAGACTTCAAAACCTTTCATATTATATTATAAGGGATCTAAAAGTAATTTTTACAAGAAAAGAATTTGAATTTTTCCCTCCCATCTTGACTAGGCCGAATGGTCCCCAAATGGGAACCATTTGTGCCACTTTTTGTATCCTTAAATTTTCAATGCCTAAACTCTTGAAATTTTAAATGGAATTTTATAAGTGTCCTATCAACATTTAAAGGATAGTATATGACCTATTTAGGGCATCTAAGGTGACCTTGAATGGGTTGTATACCATTCCATTTAAGTCGCCAAAGTTCGTTAAAATACTATTCATTTTGCGCAATACTATTTATTTGGTATTTTTGTTATACTATTCCATTTAAGTCGCCAAAGTTTGTTAAAATACTATTCAAATTTGGTATTTTTGTTACTATTCATTTTGCAAAATACCTTTTATATGGTGAATTTTCTAAGTAAACTTAAGAAATGTCTAAAGCAAATGAGAAATGATATAAGTGAGTTCAAATGATTAAATATGGACTAACGGTCCAAGAATATGTGATTAGTTGCAGTTATGTGGAAAGTCAATATGTTATTTATGGGTAAATAGTGATTAATCAAACTTCCTAAATTTAAATACATAACAAATATTTGCAAACGTAAAGCTCTACTTGGTTTTGGTCGAACCAGGTGGTAAGGGTATGTCGCGTCATATATTGACCAAAAAGCGGTCTGCAGTATAATTGAAATTGGCACACTGATATGGAATGACGCCTGTTTATTTACAAATGGCCCGACTACCTGTAATGTGTGCCCGGCTAGTGATTGACATCTGATATGAAAATCTATTCACTGATTTCAGTACTATGATGCTGCAATTATTGGATATGTGTCCATCATTGGATTGATTTGGATGCCTTATCCCAGTGTTCAGCTATTTACCTAGTAGAGCAAAATAAATAAGATACTAAATTGGCAAATACATATATTTATTTGCATAAAACATTTATAATTTTGTTCGTTTATTTGAATACTAATTTATTAGATGTGAAATGACTCTTACTGCTTTTACTTAAATTTCCTTCCAAATTATTTATTTCCAATAGTTAAAGTACCCATTTGGCAACAAAGCTCAGCGAGTTATTTTCTGTAACTCGCAGGTTGATAGCAATAGCAGAAGTAGATATTTAGCGTCAGTCTACCGACATCTCAGGCATCATGAAGGTTACTTTTTATTTGTACTTGACTATTAAGTAGTGGCATGTATATAAACATAGCAGATGCTCCCAGACAAATGCTAGTGTAACTTGAACTCTAGCAAATTGTAAACATAATGTCGAATTTAGTTGTTATTCTGCAATTTCATAGAAGTGCTTATTTTTTGTTTATAAGAGGAGTGAGGGTATAAGGACTGTTTGAGAAAAATTTCTTTTGCAGGATTCCAGTGAATAGTCGCAGGGACTACCCCTATAGTCGCTGTTACTATTCATGGTTTGTCATATGTACAGTGGAGCTCTGGCGAAATTTCCGCAGAAATTGTTCTAAATTTTGACTAAGTAAAAATTGAAAATTTTTAGCAAGAATAATTTACCCAACTACTTAAATAAAATAATATGACACCGCTCCAATATCAGTAGGTAGCATTCTGTCGATGCCTTCCCATTAGACCGAGATGGGGTGTTACATACTTTTTTCAACCTAATATGTGCTGAAAGGATAAAACCCATTTTGCTAATAAATGGGCCGAAATGGCTTTCAAAAAATAAAAATCGTAGGACCTGCGATTTAACCCGTTCTTAATTTTTTTATTAAAATATATGTATTTTTTTTCTTGAATTCTTACAATTATTTGATAAAAGATGGGGATAGACATGGCTTCAGTTCGGATAAATGTGGTTCCAGTTCAAAGCGATGGTTCACGGTCTAAGGTGATGTTGAACTTGAATTAAACCGTGGCCTAGGAGGTTCACGGTAGGGGTGTTCAGGTTTGGTTCGGTTCACCGAACCGAACCGATAGTGGCGAATCGAAGAAAACCGATAGTGTAGAACCATAACCGAACCGATTACTTCTGAAACCGAACCGAACTGAAATTATCGGTTTTGGTTCGGTTCATATAAAAACCGATAATTAAAATAAATTAATAAATTAAGTGTAAAACGACTATATTTCGGTATAAAACGACGGCGTTTTAAGGAAAATTAAAGGTGTTTAGGCTTATCGGTCGGTTCGGTTTGGTTCGGTGCATAAATGACCAAAATCGAAACCGAACCGATAATTTCGGTTCGGTTCGGTTCAAAACCGATTTCATTTTATAACCGCAAAATAACCGACATTTCGGTTCGGTTCGGCTCGGTTCACGATTTTTTTGAACACCCCTAGTTCACGGGCCTTAAGGTTCGATTATCAATCATTGAATGATGATTCTGACAAGTTTTTTAAAATTTTGGTGATTTACAGACTGTTTCGATCAATTCAAATTGACAATTTAACTGCCAGTTTTGGTAGTTTCCGAATGGCTATGGTTCAATGTTGTTACGGTAAATATATTTTTTAAACTTGAACTAGAACAGCAGCCTTACAGTTCCAATTCAAGTTTGAACAATTATGATTCATCGATGAGCCATGTCTACCTATAGATATCTACAAGTTGACCCAACTAGTTGTGGGATGGATAGCAAGGTGGGTATCAAATATTTTACAAAATCCCCACACCTACCTTTTTTTTATCAACCCTAATTCTACCCTTATTTATACATTCTATTTTATTTTTCTATCAATGAAATAATAGTATCATTTATCCACAAAGTTACAAGTAAAAATATAAATAAAAATAAAAATAATGCAAAGGATATTTAACTCAAATGATTAGAGTGATGCACCTCTTTGGCTTGTGTTTCCAGTTTAAAGCCTGATGATTCATGGTTCAAGGTGGTGTTGAACTGGAATTGGACCGTGGCCTAGGTGGTTTAATGACGGTTGGCGAATAACGGTTCACGGGCCGATTAAGGTTTGATTATCAATCATTACATGATGATTCTAACAAGTTTTTTAAAATTTTGGCAATTCATAGACGGTTTCGTTCTGTTCAATTGACAGTTTGACTGTCAGTTTTGGCGATTTCCAAATGGCTATGGTTCAAGGGTTGTTAAGTAAATATATTTCTTGAATTTGAATCGGAATGGCCTCCTAACAATTCCAGTTCAGGTCGAACAGTCAAAATTCATCGACAGGCAATGTTTACCTCTACAAGCTAACCCAACCTGTTGTGGGCGGATTGTGAGGTTGGTATCAAATATTTTACAAAATCCCCTGAACCCTCCTTTTTATTAACCCTAATTCTACCCTTATTTATACATTATACTTTATTTTTCTATTAATGAAATCATATTATCATTTATCCAAAAAGTTACAAGTAAACAATATAAATAAAAATAAAATTAATGCAAATGATTTTTAGCTCAATTGATTAGAGTGATGCACCTTCTTGGCCTCAGGTCAGAAGTTCGAACTCTAATATAACCATAAAAACTTAATTTGCCCATAAAAAATAAAATAAAAATAATGGAGTTAATTGCTATCCAATATGAATTCACAGTAGGGTATGTATCCTAATATGATCGGACCCGTCACATTTAGAGATTATGCATGTTTGTGTTCATTTTGGCTAAATTTTTTATTTATGGCGTGACTCGACCCCACCAAGGAAAATAACAAACTGAGGCATAAAACCTAACTTGAATCGAGTAAAATTGAATGCAATCTAGGTTAAATTTATGGAATTTTTCGAAGTTGTCAATTTGGGTCAAACCTAAATTGTGCACACTCCTAGTTTTCTCAAGGTGGACATAACCTGAGGGATCTCCTCCATCTATTATTATCATATAAATATAATTATTAACTTATGAGGATTATTAATAGTAATTGGGCAATTTCTAGCTATTATTTGGATAAGGGATATTTACAAAAAATTTTCTAAGTTTTACCAAAAACTACAAAAATCTCTCCTTATTTTTTAAAATTTATTAATTTATTCTTATATTTTAAATTCGTTGGACAATTTGATTCTTTCATCTATTTTTTTTGTTAAAGTAATGGTAGAAGAACCAAAATGTAATTTTACGGGCCTTTTGAAAAAGCTCAAGAAATAAAAGACTTTTTTAATATTTGTCTTCTTCAACCTTGTTCTAACCGGCCACCAAATAGAACTTCATAAAAAAATCACCCATCAAAAAACGCAATCAAACGCAACAAACTATACATCAACACAAAGCTTGGGGAGAGAGAATTTGGAATATACCCTCAAATTAGACAGAAAGTGGTCGGAAGATGTTGAAAAAAGCAATTGAAGTCATCGGTGAACAGTAATGTCACAGGACCACCAAATCTTCCTCTCGCATGAATAGTCGGCTCCTATAAGGGTTCACGATCGTGCCACCACCATTGGACTCGCCGTAGGATAAGCTTCACAGTGGTGGCGCCTCCGATGATCAGATAAGTGGTGGAGGAGTTACCGGCGTTGAAAGTTCCGGTTACCTTATTTTCTCTCTCCTCCACCTCTTTTGCTTTACATTTTCATTCCTGAAACTCATTAAAAACCAAAGTTTTTGTCGATTTTCTGAAAATAACGAAGGCTAGCATGACTGGTCTAAGAGTTTCCGTTGATTCTCTGATGAAAATCGTGAAATTTCACTCTATTTTACATGCTTTAGTTTATATCGAGTATCATTCAGTGGCTGGCTGGAACAAGGTTGAAGAAGATAAATGTCAAAAAAATCCTTTATTTCTTGAGTTTTTTCAAAAAGTTCATAAAATTATATTTTGGTTCTTCTATCATTACTTTAATAGAAAAAATAGATGGAAGAATCAAATTGTCTAACAAATTTAAAGCATAGGGATAAATTAGTCTACTTAAAAAAATAAATATAGGGAGATTTTTATAATTTTTGATAAAATTGAGGAGATATTTGTAAATATCTATTTGGATAATCAAGCCAAATGAAAATGGGCAGGAAACAAGTGCCTCAAATGCGTCCAAAAGCGACACATTTTTGGATTCTCAAATCTCCATTTTCTATCTAATTTCAATCTTTATCATATTCGTATGTCTTATTGTCTGTCTTAGTCTTCCTTCTAACAAGTCTAAATCAACATCATCAACTAAATAATTTCAGAAAAAGAAAGGGAAAAAAAGTGAGGTTTTTGCTGAATATGGCTAATTTTATTCATTCAACTGGTAAAATTACAATTACATAAATGAAGATATACGAGTTTTAATCATCAGGACCCAAGTCATCCAAATCCAAGCCGAATACCACTACAGGACTCTTCACAATGTGTCCACCATTAGCTTCCACCCAGCTAAGAAAACCAAATACTGTACCTTGATCCACTTTTCTTGGACCTTCAATCGCCAATTTGAAACTTAGCTTCTGATTCTTCCTCTTAAATTCCAGCTTGTTGGGCACAATACTCACATTCAATCCATGATTCAACTTTGTCAAATTTGCAGTATAAGTTGCAGCTCCATCTCCCACATTAGTAAGTGTTCGACGAAATTCCACAACTTTTCTCGGATTGGGCTCTGTTTCGTTGTTGAAGAACCCAATAAAAGAAGGATAGTTGAGATCCAAGGAAGGAGAAGAGCAATCATTGTTAGGTAATTTCGTGATCATCTGAATTTGCTGTTGGGTGAGGTTTAGTGCGCAGAGAAGATTGATGTAATCGGATGTATTAGTATCATAAACAAGTCCAGGGTCTAAGGCGTTGTTTGGATTAATCTGACCAGAACCCATTCCTAAAGGAGTTGCTGGTTCATTGTCGGATCCAGTATCTTTGATAGGCTGAAATGTGTTATCCAGAATATCAGCAGTGGTCATCATGGCTGATCGGATCGCAGCAGTGCTCCAATCTGGATGAGTCTTTTTAAGAAGAGCTGCAACCCCTGCTGCGTGTGGACAAGCCATTGAAGTTCCGTATAGTATACTGAAGTTACCAAATACTCCATCAGGATCAGGTTTTGTAGATTCCACTGCTGTTTTTGCCGGCCAGGCTGCTAATATAAAGGTTCCAGGAGCCATAATATCCGGCTTCATAACTGTTGGGTTGGTTAAAGATGGTCCTCGAGAGCTATATCCGGAAAGACTTGGAGCTCCTTCAATACCCAATTTTGTTTTACCAAAAGCCATGGTTGCTACTGGTTTTTTGCTGCTCTTGGTATAGCTTATGATTGCTTCTCCGTCTTTCGGTGAAACAAATATTACTGGAAACCGGGTTGGAAGGTACTGATCGATGTTCTTGGGATATTTCATAATGAAAATAACTCCGGTAACATTTTTAAAACCTATATCTTCGAGTTCGTCTTCTAAATCTCCGTCTCTGCAAACTATAATCTTTTGATCAATATCATCTTTTATATTGTAGCAGTCTCCTTTATCAACAATTGTAGTTGGTTTAGAAGGATAACTGCCTGGATAAAGAGATTGGCCGGTGACTGAAACTCCATTGCCGAGTTTCAGAACAGCTTGGAGTTCACGGTCTATTGTACCGGCAGCAACTGTTAGCACCCAAGGTGCGTCATTAGTAACTGTCCCAAGGAAAGGCCCGTCATTTCCTCCGGAAACTGAAACAAATATATTCTTCTCCATAGCTGCAAATGTAGCCACGGACATTGGATATAAGTACAATGGACGCCGGTAAAAGCTTAATGAAATAGACAATACATCAACTCCGTCAATAATTGCTTGATCAATTGCTGCAATTACGTCTGATATATAAGTGCCTTCTTCCCAAAGAGCTTTGTATATAGCTAAATGAGCTCGCGGCGCCACTCCAACTGCTGTTCCTGTTGCATACCCAAAATATGAAGCGTTTTCCACAAAATTCCCAGCCGCCGTGCTGGCCGTGTGGCTTCCATGGCCGACATTGTCCCGCGTAGAATTCATTGAAACAGTGACATTCCACTTAGCAATTAGTCCTTTGTTGAAAATTCGAGCTCCAATTATTTTGTTATTGCATAAAGAAGAGTTGAATTCTTGACCGCTTTCGCATACCCCTTTCCATCTTTTGGGTACTTTAGGCATACCCTTGTTGCTGAAACTTTCACTTTCAGGCCAAACACCACTATCCACCATACCAATAATTATACCTTCACCGTAATTCGAAACCTTCCAAGCTCCGGAATTATAATTCAGGCCAAGAAATGTTGTTGAATGGGTAGTGTCAGGTTTACCAGGGATGTCTTTGATAGAAGAAATGTAGCCTGGAGAATTTTTCAAGGCCTCTAGCTCAGATGAAGTAAGATGAGCGCTAAAACCACTCATCACATGAGTATAACTATACAGAAGTTTTGAAGTAGAAACTTCAACTTCAGAGTCAGCAGAAAGAGAAGAAAGAGTGGCCAAGTGCCAGCTATGGTGGGTAGAGAAGGGTTTAGGCATGGCTGTTGTGTCCATATAGACAATATATGTTTCTCTTTGTGATAATCCAGGGAGGAAGAAGGAAAAGATAGTTACAGAAAACAGAAGCAAAAGAGAAAAAGAATTAACACTGTAGTGCTTTGCCATGGTCGAAGTGAATATTTTAGTGCAAAATACATGTAATTGGAGTGTGTTTATATAGATAAAAAATGGATAACTATTGAAACGATTTCCCATTGGGGGAGACGGATTTCATTTGAAGTTAAAACCTTGCGCAAGTTGACAGATTTGGGAAATAATTTAGGCCGAATGTCACTTTCAGTATTACATGTTTCACAACTTAATTATCAAGAACAAAATTAGTACTATGCCAATATTATTACAGAATTTTGCAATTACTTGTGATCGGCTGTTTAATTAAGTAATTTTACAAGTCAAAATACTAAAGGTTGATGTTAAATACTGTAACTTCAGAATTTTTTTTTTTTTTAGAATTCTAAGAAATGTTTTATGAAGACTTTACTTTTTAGCCTCTTGTGGCGTTTTATTAAAAACTACTAGTAAAAAAAATTTGATTTATTGTCTTTAACTTTTAGCTTGTCTTTACCAAGCACACTGGCGTAAGTTGAACCTACGAGCTGAACATTAATTTTTATACAATTAATTTGGCCCCATTAATTACACCTTCACCATAATTTGAAACCTTCCAAGCTCCAGAACTAGAATTCAGGCCAAGCTAGGTAGGGTAACGGGTTGTATCAGGTTTAACAGGGCGATCTTTAAGGGAAGAAATGTTTCAAGGCCTCGAGCTCAGAAGAAGTAAGATGAGCACTAAAACCATTCATAACATAACTATAGAGAAGTTTAGAATTAGAGGAAGAAGCAACTTTAGAATCTGCAAAAAAAGAAGAAAGAGCGGCCATGCGCCAACTATGCTGTGTAGGAAAGGCTGTAGACCCTCTGCATATTGTTACTATTTGCTCTTTTCTTATGCAATAAAATTCTTGAAATGATAAATTTGAGCAAATGAAATGATATAGTATTAAGGCTGAATATAAGATTATAAGTTTGGAACTTCAACTGTAACAAGCTTCTTAATGACGCATATAAACATATAATATATAAATAATTTATTAGGTACGGAGCAATAATATAATGGCTCAGATTTCTAATTAATATAATGGTTGAGTCTATCTTTTTCTTCATAAGAACTTAAATAACAATTATTCAGATATTGTATTCTTATTTAGAAAAATAATTGATTTTTATTTGTCGGAGATAATTTTAGAAAACTAATATAATATTGATTTTTATAGATGATATTGATTTTGGAAATTAACAAAGTTAGACTTGAAAAAATTCAAGTCGAATGATCCAAAATTACAATAAAAAAATTAAATAGTAAAAAATAGATGTAATTTTTAAATATAGATTGTATTTCAATTTTTTAATTATATCAATTTTTAATTATATCAAGTCAGTGTAATTTTTTACTATTTCCAAGTTTAAAAAAAAAAATTAAAAGGTAAATACCACGCCACACCGAATAAAAAAAATAAACTGTATATTATTTATTTTTTTTCCATTATTATAACTTTACTAAATAAATTTTATTTGAATAACACTAAAAAGAATTAGAAAGATATAATAGGAAAATAACTCAAGGGGTTGGCCTGGTGGTGAGGTAAGTTATCAAAGACCAAAAGGTCCTGGTATCAAACCTTCGAGGTAAAAAATAAAAATAAAAATAAAAAATAATATAATAGGAAAATACTACTTTTGATCTGGTCTGTGTCCCCACTCCACCAGACCAATAAAAAATTTACAGCTCACATGTTCCTTAAATAATATAAAAAATTAAAAGGTCCCCTCTCAACCATAGTTAGCCTTGGTTAACAAAGAACTACGGAAATCCTAAATTAGCAATTAGAAGAATTTCCTTGCTTAAAATTGCAGTTGCCGTTTCTAACTACCGCCGAAATCATACTATTGCTTTTCTTAAAAACGCCCGTAGAAAGCACACTACTGCTCTATGTTAAAAAAAAAAAAAAGCAGACTACTGCTGAAATCATACAATGGCTCTTGGCTAGGTTGATTTATTTTAAATTTTATGTTTTTATAATATTTAATAAAACTACAACTATATATCCATGTCGAAACCCTCAAGTACAGGTTGAGGGTTAGTTTTTATTATTAATTTTTTTTTTTTGAAAATAAGATGGAGGCTTCTTTAGTTAACATAAATTCATTAATATAATTAATTGATGTTCGAGCACTACCATATTATAATAATAAGAACTTGCACTATTATTGAATTTAGACCACAAATTCATTGATTGTTAAATTCTATTACCTCCGTATTTTTAAATTTTTTACATTTTAAGCAGTATGATTAGATTCAAATTTAGTGTTGATAGTTTGATGGATTGAATTAGGTAGATTAAGGTATGTTTAGGTTAATTATAAAATATAATTACTGTAGTTTAGTTATATATAAATAATATTTTAATCTACCTAACCCAACCCATCAAACCATTAACACTTTGAATCTAATCATACTGTTTAAAATATAAAAAATAAAAAAATAAGGAGATAGTATGTTTTCAAGAGTGTTCGCCTAAGATATTTCTTAAATACAAATCTTATTAGCATGAACTGACATTGTATATTTGTATTCCCAAGTAAAATTAGTTTTTTTAAGTAGACATGTTTATTATATTCTAACTTCTGGTTTATGATTTTGAATTTGAAAGGAAAAGCGGCATGGATCCGATTTGCATTGATAGTGCTGACAATGGAGATAAAGAAAAATTTGGCCCATCTGAACAAGACCAGGTTGCCATACAAGCATGCTTACTACATTAGAGGATAATACAACTGTGAATTCTGAGGAGGAGGCCTATATAAATTATATTGTGATCATGCACGTGTGATGGGTTTCAGTGTTATGAAGGCTAAACAACTAAAAATATTTCCTCAAAGAAATATGTGTGCTAGAAGGGAGGAATTAAAGATGGGAAGCAAGTGCTATTGAAAATGCATCTTATGAAAAATTGGATACTAGAACAAATTGTTATGCAATGGCGTGGTTTTCATGTGACAATTTTGAAGTCAAGCAATTTGTACGAGACCGCAACCATGAAATGGCAAAATATTATGAAAGATATTTGCTAAGATCTACTCGGTCAGTTTCAAAGGCTAGAGGTGGTGTAGTAGAATCTATGATGAATGCAAGAATTCCCATCATAAATGCTTATGATTATTTAGCAGATGAAAGTGGAGGTTTGGAGAATGAATCACATAGATTCATTCATAGCAAATTGTAAAATTCTTCCCAAAAATCCAATAATTTCTGTCCCTTTGTCGAGCAACATTGATAACTAATCTTAGTTTGAAGAAATTGAATATACTCACTATGTATTTTATAATTCTTTACATTTATTTTTTATTAATACCAATATAAATTAGTTTTTTACCGGTACAAGATAGAAATAATAATAAATAATTATTAATTTTTTAAAAATTTACTTTTTTATAATATTAATAAAAAATAATAATAAATAATTATAAAATTTACTATATAAATAAAAATATAAAAAAAAACACTAAAAATAAAAAAATGGTAAAAAATCATAAAATCCGGAGATATAGCATACATTTATTATTTATTTGGAAGATATAATTTCATGAAAGTTCAATTTTTCTGTTAGCAGCAGCATAATCATTTGGCACATCATTCAAATAAATATCATTCTAAGCACAAACTTAGCAAAACCTTGTCTGATTACTACCCTGATATTTCTATTTCTTGATGTGCAAATTAAACTCCCACAAACACCCAAACGAATCAATCAAAAGAACAGAAAATCTAACTCATGTTACCGGCGGGAGGAACCGGTGGCATCATTAGTGGAAGGAGACGATTTAGAGGAATTTTCCGCATTCTTGAAATATAAGAGAGGATTCGAGCCCTTGATAACCCAACCCAAAGCAAAGAACAATAGATCTGCCACAATTGTAATGATTGATTGCGAAATTTCACTGATCTCTTAGCGTGTCTGGTCCGGATTTATTGCGTCAGGCGAGTTTCGTTGGCATTACCGTTTCTGATTTTCGAAGGAATTTTAGAATTAGAGGAAGAAGAAGAAGAAGAAGAAGAAGAAGAAGAAGGCGGCGAAGGTTTTGAGACTTAACAGGGATCTGCGATATTAAGGATTAGAGGAGGAATAAAAGATGAGGATTTCCGTTGGTGCTATGTTTAGAAACGGAAAGTCTTCTAATTACTAATTTCGCAGTTCTTTGTTAACTAAGGCTAACTATGGTTGAGTGGGGACCTTTTAATTTTTGATATTATTTAAAAAATATGTGCGCTGTAAAATTTTTATTAGGTGGAGACATAGATGGTGGTATTTGCCTTTACGATAATATATTCGTTTTGGTTTCTGAAAAGACAATTATTTTATTGTAATTCTTATTATTGAAGGCAGCTGGAAAGCTTCTTTTTTCTTCAAGTGATTACAAGTTGAACTATGCTTGAAAGATAGAGGGGACCATATGCCAAAAGAAGTATTGTTTCGCTACAAGGATCTAGCATATATACCATTAATGATCCATTTTGTGAAAGCCGCCCCTCTTGACTTGGGAGCAGGAATTACGGAGATGCAAGACTTCCATCTTATTGGGACAATTACTTTTTTTTTTTTTGTGTAATTTGAAATAATATTTCTAAATTTGGTATAATAAAAATACAATTCCGAATTTGGTGTGCTTTGGTGGGGTTGATTAGAATATGCGCCATTTGAAATAGAGCACAGCTTCAGTGCGCCATTTGAAATGGAGCACAGCTTCAGTGCACCATTTGAAATGGAGCACAGCCAGGCCCGTAGAATAGCCTGTGCAAGCAGAGCGCTTACACAGGGCCTCCACTTTTTCGGGGCCCCCAATTGCCATCTCTCCTTATACTGTGCAAGCAGCAGCAGGGCCGGCCGCTTCTTCCTCTCGCCATGGCCAACCTAATCGGCCTCGCTAATTCTTCTCTCGCTTCTCATGATCGCCTCTGCAGAAATTTTCTTCAAGGAATGTTTCGATGGTGCGTATCTTTTGTTCTTATTTTCCTTCTCCTTTTGATCCTTTATTTATGCATTTCTGGATTTGTTTTTATATATATAACGCTTGTTTCAATCTTTGTTTGCAATGTTGATCGTTGTTTATAATACTTGAATTTGATTTTGTATGTTATGTATCAGTGTTTTATGAGTTTAATGTGTGGATCATTGGATCTGGTAGCTGTGTAGCTCAGCTTTGTTTAATTGTGAAACTAGGTTTATAATTGTGAACATTTTTCATAAATACTACTCTTAACAGTATTACTGGGGCTACATCGTTACCATTATTTGATCTTTTAGAAGGTGGGTGGATGTGGGTACGTGTAGTTTCAGTGTCGTCCTTCATGTGTTTGATGAAATGTCTCTAAACACTAAGTCCAAATTATGGAACTTCTGGACAATTGCCAATTCAACTTTCTAATCTAGTCAATCCAATAGTTCAGGTACGTACTTCAGTTCACTCCAAAATTTTGATGTTTTTTATCTAGATGAACCAAACCACTGGTTTAGTTAGGACCATTTCAAAATGTTGAAAATCCAAACAAAATTCTTTGAGGAATTGGATTAATTAGACATAAACATGGATACTAAAACAAATATGGACCTGGATAACTCGTGGGTTAATCCATTAAAAAAAGGTATATTTCTGAGGGAATTATGGTACTGAACTAGTCACCTGAGATACCAGTTAATATTTTGGTTCGCAATGGTTCTCAATATTTTCAATCTTTGTTTTTCTTTCTAGTCCTCTGTTTCCTTTGTCTTGTAAGCTAAATTTTGAAGCTAAAGAGATTAGATAGCAGAAAGACTAAACGTATATTTACCTCCTAAAATGACCATAAAATACAACCAATCTCGGCAACCTTGAAACATATTGATCCCCAGTCTCCTAGAACCTTGATAGAACCTAGGATTTAGTCCATCCCTGGAATTTTGTCCGCATACAGCTTGTAAGTGAGACAGAAATCATTTTTACTTTGCTTAAATTTCAGATTCTTATAACTGCGAAAAAGCAATACATGATTTAAATACTTTAGAGTGAGAAAATTATATTCAAAGGAAGGAGGGGAATATAGAACAAAGAATTACTTGAAAATCTTTTCCTGGCTTGTCACTTCTTTCATTACAGTCATTTTGTGTGAATTCTGCAGGAAGGGTTTAGATATCACCATGCTGAACCAGATTACCTGATGTTGGTCCGATGGCTACCTAGCACTCCGGACACCCTTCCAGTTAATGCTACACATCGAGTGGGCATAGGAGCACTTGTAGTGAATGATAAAAGAGAGGTATTTAATGTATGCTTCCATTCAACTTTAAGCATTAAATGTATGTTTACAGTTATTTTGTTGGTT
This sequence comes from Croton laevigatus, assembly GCA_949640765.1. NCBI lineage: Eukaryota > Viridiplantae > Streptophyta > Magnoliopsida > Malpighiales > Euphorbiaceae > Croton > Croton laevigatus. Next base: position 894 of record CATIWJ010166947.1, on the reverse strand, counting down.
TAAGAGAGAAATTTTCAGAGAACGGAATACCTTAATTTTATGAACTACGACTTGGTGAAGTTCATCCATATACATTTGTTTTACATAAAGTGTCTGATATTATGGCACAGTAGCTCGACTAGAAATCTAACCTTGAAGTGAAATTGTGTAGGTGCTTGTAGTTCAAGAAAAGAGTGGCGGTTTTAAAGGTACAGGGTTATGGAAGCTACCTGCTGGAGTAGTTAATGAGGTGCGATATCAGTGCAGTTTAGCTTAAAAAAGAAAAATTATCGATATTTTGCCTTGTAAAGTGAAATTTTCATTGCAGGGGGAGGACATCTGTGAAGCTGCAGTTCGGGAGGTCAAAGAAGAATCTGGAGTAAGAAATATTTTCTCTTGAGTCAATTCTCCTTCTGATTGTATTTTAGTATTTGCGAGATACTAAATCTAAACCTTTAATCTTTTTGTTATTTATCAGATTAAGGCAGAATTTGTCGAAATTTTATCATTCAGGTATGCTATTTTATGCCAAATGAACATTCTTCTGACAAATGTTTATGCAATAAATGGACTTTTACAGAGAGCTCCTTCAAATGTTGATCAGTTTTTAATCTCATTTTTGTTGTTTATCAAACACAGGCAAAGTCACCAATCATTCTTTAACAAATCGGATTTGTTTTTTGTATGCTTGTTACGACCGCAATCATTCACAATCCACAAGCAAGATTCAGAGATTGCAGCAGCCCAGGTATTGCAATAGTTCCTTCTTCCATGGAAAAGATCATATAGATACACAGTGCCCTTAGAGATCAAATCTACTTGATTCCTTATAACCTTAAAATTTAACTTTAATTTTGTCAGAAGATGATGAAAATTCTGTTTGATATATTGTTTTACTTAGTGGATGCCGGTTGA